>JAUKPP010277503.1:0-10849 GCA_032273245.1 Phyllaplysia taylori | reverse complement strand
ATGTAAAGCGCCTAGAGCTGTGTACTCACGGGAGTAGGCGCTGTAGAAATGATCTACATTATTATTATTATTATTATAAAGGGAGATAACAAGTAAAATCGGCAGTCCTGTAGTATAGCTCACGGATAGTGTCCCTTGTCAAAGTGATCTCTCACCGAGAGATGAGGATTTTCACATAGGCCTATATTAAAACTAAAACTTTGAAAATTTGTCTTTGCTTTTCTTTTTTTTCTAGCTAGACTCCCTTTTGTGGTCTTTTAGATCTACTATCTAGCGAGTCCCTTTTTTCAACTGGGGGCAGTTATGTCCCAACGGTAAAGCGTCCACCTAAAAATGCAGAAATTATGGGTTTGAATTCTAAAAGGTTCACTAAGACTTTTTCCAGAGCTTTCATGGCTCTGACCACAATCCTGTGTGATAGGTGAGGAGCCTAACCACTACGACACAGATACCAGTGACTCTTGATTTATTGGGCAAGGCATTTTGGAATATTCTTTTGTTTTAAAGTTGACCAAATCCTGATTTCATAGGTTTGCAAACTGACAAGACTAAATTTTCTTGTCTTCTCGTATTTTAGCTCAATTTGCTATGCAATGTGAGAGTTTTTTTGGGTTACGAGTTTTACGTACCCTGCAACACTGTAATGTCATTTGTCATACGAGCTCCTACCACCCACACTGTCAGAGAAAAAATCTCAGCAGGAAAAAACCCAAATCTTTCGTGCTCAGGATCGAACTCTGGTCTTCTGCGTGACAGGCGAAGAGCCAAACCATTACACCACAGTGACTATTATGTAAGAGTTAAGCTCTACTTTAAACACCTATCATGTGCCAATCCCGAGTAAGATTACAATATTCTATCTTGTGACCTCAAATGAAGAAATTGTCACTTAGAGTGCCTGAAAACTGTTGCAAGTAATCATGGTTTGGTTCATGGGTGCAATACAGCTCCCAAAAAGCCTGCAACCCAGGAAGGCAAATTTTCATTTGCCTGCAAGATTTTTTTTTTGGATATTTTTTCCAATCTCGGCGACGCGTTTTTACCGGCAAGGTGCCGGTCAGAGGGTTGATTTTGCCGGCCGGCCATCTTGCACCCATGGTTTGGTTTTGGATTAATGCCCCTTGCAACACTTTACAGTTAAGGTCATTTAAGAGGTGACACCTCCCAAATCTACATCCCTCTCCAATAGGACTGGGGTAAGAGCCATGAAATCAGAAAAAATCCTGGTGAACCTCCCAGTATTCGAAACCGGGACCTCTTCATCTGTAGACAGGCACACTACTGTTTAGCCACATAGGCCCCCTTTGCAAGCAATGAGGAAAACATAATATTAATATATTATCACAGTTACATACAGTAGAGCGCCGTTGATCCGACACAGTCCGTCCCCGGCAAAAGTGTAGGATTATCGAATCTGCCATAGAAAGACCCCACGTAACCCTATAGTATGATCTAACACATTGATTTCATTAAGTTTTGTCGTATTGTGATCTTTTTATTGAAATATCATAATTAGTAGACTATGTGTACATTTAGTACCAAATGCCGATTAATCTTTGCATAAATTTTCTTTATGTTAAGATAATACATGTACACAGAATTGAGAAGAGGATGAGTAGGAGGGGGTGATGAAGTTGTAGATGGCTTCTCTTGTTTGCTTATAAGGGCATCTGGCATGCCATAAAAGTTATCAGGCTCTACACTGTTGGAAGGAGTCCAGGGTAGTGGTTAAGCTCGGTTCTGATCGTCTGCTATTTTACGAGCTCTTGCCCCTTCTGTGTACACATCACGTCTTGTTGGTGAATGGGGGTCTACGTAACCCGCGTTACATCTGGTTTTCGGTGTTTCATCTTTTCTTTGTTTGGCGACCTTTATGGTGTAACAGGTCGTACCTGCCCGAGAATCTAAAAATTGATGTCGAATTATCGAACAGTTTTTCTATATAATTATAGGTTTTGTTCCCTCTTGACCTATGTCGGAGTTGGAACAGCGAATTGTCGGATTACCGAGACATAAAATAGATGAAAAAATTCGGTCCCCGCTGATTGTGTCGGATAATCAGCGCTCTACTGTAGATGAATATTTAAAGACAGAACAATAAGCACTTTGCTTTCTTTTATTTTATTTTACAACAGGAGCTGTCATTGTCATACAAATATATTCAGAAAAAAAAGCAATATGTTCATGAATGACAGAGAAAAAAACAAACAATCACTCTCTTCATTTCATTCATTCGCTATCACCGAGCCTGTGATTACATTACCACGCAGAGCTGATAAAAACCTGAGTCATACACTGCATAAAACCTGTTGTAACAAAAACACAGAGTGAGGTCTCTTATAGGGAAAAATATCAGTAATTTCAATTCAACAGTGGTAAACATGTGGTGGTATCTGCCAAAATAAATTTCCAATCTTTCTCTTGTTATCTGCAAAGATATTTGAGTTGAGAGAAAAGTCCTTAAAAGCCCTGTGACATCTTTATCAATCTTCATTCTTGACCAGGGTCTGAGACTTGAGATTTAGCGAATAATTCTTTAAATAGGAACTTGAAGAAGAACTCTTATTATAAATAATAGGTTCTGCAAAGTCTTCAAATGTGAGAATGTTTTCAGAGATCTTTTGATTTCAAGATATAATTATCATAAAGAAAGAGCTAACATTTGAGTTGGTCGCGAACTTGAAGGATATTTTGTGACTAAAAGCTATCATTTTCAAATGAGTCAACTGGCTAAAATCAAAGCACATGATGGTGTTAGGCTGAATACCAATTTATCATCTCCCAAAATTTGACTGATTTTGTGAGATGGCATCAAATTTCCCTTGACCATGTGGAGTTCTGGAGTAATAGTAAATGATAATAATACAGTCAAACGTGGATATCAAGATCACCAAGACAAGCCAAGGGTCCTTGTTATATCCAAGGCGTTTTAACATAGACAAAGAAAGACAGGGATTTTCCCTCGTAACCACTGAGGTTTTGTTACATTCAAGCTCGTTACATCCAAATCAACTGTATTATGCACATTCCATCATCTTGATAATGGATAAATATCAGGCTGATAAATGCACACTAATTTCTTGCTTGTCCTCTATATATCTACGACGTTCAAGACCAAACAGATGGAAAATTATGACGACTGGCTGAAATTTCAGCTTGAGCCATCAATATCAAGCAACAAGTTTTTCTGCTCAACAACAGTAAATAAAAAAAAAAAAACACCGAAAAAAAAAAAAAAAGAGAAAAACAGCCTCAACAGTACCAAATGCTCACATAAAAATAAGTGAAACGCAAACATAAAAGTCACATATATAATCACATGAAAGATACAATCACTTTTAAACACGGTACATAAGTGGCAAGCACCAGGGCTCACTGACAGCTATGTAGTCTCTCAAAATTCAACATTCTGTTTCACGTTTTGTTTGCATTGTATCTGATCTTTGTTTATATTCTCAAGACAACAAACTCAAATCAACTGTAGTTATAACAGGAAGAAACAAAAATATATAAAATTCTAAAATAAAATAACAACAAAACCCATCAACCATTTGAGAATTAGCGACAAAAGAATACAGTTTGTTTTTAGGACGAGAAAAAAAAAGTAACAAGTGCTGTTCATCTGATATTACTGTGTGCTTTACTTAGAGGGAAAGTTTTTATCCAGTGGCAGTACAATAAATTCATGCACAGAGTCCAATACAACACAACACTTGATATGCCCATAGTATACTTTTCAAAACTATCCACTACTCAAAGTTTTTGATGACCCAGTTCCACCAGATCTATGAGATTTTAGAACAGTGAAAGGGATAACGTTTCATCAGCACTACACCCTGACATCCTAGTTTGATCTTACTTACAAAATGTGTTTCGTTTATGATAAATGCTGTATTGGGCACAGGTTGCACCAAGACTGACCTGGCAGAAAGGAGGACACCTGAGACTGATGGCTTCACATCATAGGAAGACTGTTGTGCTTTGTGTGTCTTAGGTCTAGACTAGTAATTTTTTCTTCTCAGATTCTAAAGCAAATTAGAAAACAAGATAAAGCTGACCAAGTGAACAGACAGTAAGTGTTACATTGCATGCATGCATAAACTTACTCTGCTCCACACACATTCCTTTATTCTATAATTACATAACGTTTACACAACCATCTATTGAAATGTTCACAGTAAGAGAGGTGAAATTGTCTCTGATGGAAAAAAAAAGCACTTTGTCTTTCTATCTCTGACACCATGGTTTGTGATTTGTATAGGCTTTGTCATAAATGAAGGATCAGTGAGGCGTACAGATCAACACATCCAATAAGTGAAAGCAGCAGCGCCTTCCATCACTATCCAACCATGGAGGGATACCCAACATTGCACTATCTGAAGGCAAATTTGCTATAGACCAGAATTCCTTAATATAAGGCGAGAAACATGAAAACCAATCACAGGGAATATGTACAGCAATATATACAAGCCACTCAGATCAGTCTAAACTCTTCAAAGCTGCCAGCTGCCTCTCGATTTCATCGTCAGCGGCCGCATGTTTTGATGACTCCCCTAGCCTTCCCTTGTGGGCTGAAGGAGCATCGACAAGCTGTGGGTGTGAAAAAGAAATTAATTTATGAGATTAAGAAGACAAGATACATTAATTAGACATTTATAGTTTGGTCACTAGCATTTTTGCTTGGTGTTTCATAGAATCATTTTATCCACATATTTGCAAAGATAAATGTGTAATCTTTTTCTTTTCAACCAGCAAGTTGAAAAAACATTATTGCCATGTAAAAAGTTGTAATCACAGTAATCCGACCCTCTAAAGATACGCTAGTGGCTGAGCAGTAAAGCCCCTGTTAAGAGATGCTTTGGGTCAAGTTTTGGGTTTTGAATTCTAGGAGGGTAACCAGGAAGTTTTCTTGGCCTGGACCCCGGTCACATCATCACAGATGGAGGCAAAAACTAAACACCTAACCTCTTAAAGTGACTTTACAGAGGCGAAAGGGGCAATAAACCTAAACTAAAAAACCAACCTTCCTAGAAGGAATTCTGTGAAACAAGATTTTCCATACTGAGCGAGGCCATAAATATATTATATAGGCCTACAATGCTTAGTAGTACTTACTTTTCCTGTGATTTCAATGCCAATCTCATCTAAAACCTGGCTGACAATGGCATCTTGCTCCTCCTCATCACCAGACTCGGTCAAGATGTCATCCAGAGTGTCATCAACTGCAAAGAGAAATGGTTAAAAGATGAAAATTGAAGTAATTTGTATAATCTAGGATATCCTGTTCCCCAATGACAGATAAATAATCATAAGGCTACCAAGGCAGTAACTGTATTCAAGTAAATATTGGTCAGAACAAAGTGTGAGCTCTGCTTGTGTATATAACAGACTCAGAAAGAGAAAAGAAATCAGGAGAATGTACCTACAAAATGGAGACATTGAGATATAAAGTTCTAATGCTTACTCATTTCTTCTGTCATGTCCATTTTTGCACTCTCTTTCTGGAAGTCTCTCATCATAGCAGCAGTCTTTTGTGGATCCATGACTTTGTTCATCTGCTGCATAGTCTGCGGAACCAAAGATCACATGAAAAATAATTCATCTGTTTACGAGCATTTGTTCTCTATAAACATTGTAGTGCTAAGGATTTGTACTGCATCACCATGAGATCTCAGACCCTGTAGCGACTTCCCAAAAAATCGATTCCCTAACAACTCATATGTCAACTTTAAAAACAATGTCTATTCATTTGTGTTTAATGAAGGTCTGTGACAATTGATTAAAGGCAAGAGCAATAAATAAGATGAATCTTGACGCCTGAATATTTATGTGTGCCTCATTTTACTGAATTGTAACAAAATAGTTGACCCCAGGATTTTCTCTAATCAAACAAAATGAAGTGTGGCCTACAGAAACCAACATGCAATTAGTAACTTTGGGAAGGAAAAATAGTAAGTGAACAAAATATGTGTTACACCCAAGATTTAAAAATACTTCTAAACTTAACAACCTGTACTTCAAACATACCGCAATACATTACATTTGAACATTTAAAAGGCCATTAAACAATTATTTGTGCTAGAAAGAGCGAATTTACAGTTATCTTACCTTTGTTGTGGTTCCCATTGCACTGGCCATTTTCATATTTGAATGCATCATCTGAAATTCAATAATATAGTACAGTATTAACATGTTCAACATCACAAAACAGCAGACAAACACAAAAAGATGTGTCTCAAAACTGAACCATGAAATCAAAATATCATATCTGAGGTGATTTGTACCAAGTTGCGGTTAGTTGTTTACAAACATACATTTGTCACAACAATTACGATGCCACTTTTGCACACTTAAATCACCCCCCCCCCCCATCCCAACCTTCCCTGTTCAAATAAGTATAACTTTACACCCTATTAATCTTTGACGTAGCATTTTAACACTCAGGAATAAAAATGACTTGAATCATTCTCAATAATCTCCATATCTATGGATGCCCAATGCACAATTGACAATGACACCGTTTTGAGTCCTTTGCACTTTATGTTCTTTTGTCCGTCAAAGTGGAAAAGTTAATAATCTACACGCTGAAAAAACATGATTAGATCCGTACCTTTTGCTGGTTGCCAACTGCATTGATCTTGGACCCCATGGCGTAGCTCTTTGTTCTTTGCTTTCTCAAGTTGACTAGTTGCTTTGCAAGAGTAGTGGCAGCCTGAAAGAAGGAAAGCAAATATCATGCAACTCTTTTCCCTAAAATTGTGTTAATTGATGGTCATTGGCATTGTGATTATTGTTTTCAACAAAAATATAACAGACATAAAGAAAGAGTGGTATCTTTCATAAAGTTTTAAAAAGATGTGACACATTCTTTATATTAAGTGACAGATATTAAGCAGTACTGGTGTATAGATATGAAAGATGGAAGGACACATTTGGAACATCATAGTGTTGTGAAACAATCCATTTGGTTAGCTCTTTTAACGCACTGGTAATCCCTTGTTTCTAATTCTAACATAATAAGAGTGTTTTGCGCTTGACATCACATCTGTCATCTCCCTAGAATCGAATAAACATTCAAAACACCTCCCACGCTTATTGGTATATATTTTATCAAACAATAATCTTATTCTTTCAGCCTGTGTACACAGATTCAATAAATACTCATTGAAAGTACTGCAAGAAAGAGTGAGGGACACATAATATAACAGAAGTAAAACAATTGAAATTTGATTACCTGTTTGTTTCCTTGTTGTGCAGCCTTTTTTATTTCCATCTCCTGTGGGTGATGAAAATAAAATGAAAGAGATTAAAAAGTTAAAAAAGATAGTGAAACCTAAAAAAAGTTCATATTTTCAAAGCCCTTTGAAAATATCAGACAAAGAGTGCGTAACTCCCTTCCGTCAATACAATTTTGCCACCTGCGTTAATTGTAAATGTCTGTTCAAAATAAAGCTAAAATCAAACCTTCACCAGAAAATTATATATGTAGACAATAGTCTGCAAATATATGACAAAGAGTATTGAGTATTCAGACTGCTATCGAAAAAGAAGTTTCTAATTCATCAATATATGATTCCTGATAATTTAAACTGAAAAATCATTGCCTAAGTTACTTTTAGTTCAAATGTCACCTTATCTATTCTCTTCATGTTATATTTTTATCAGCTGGATATTCTCCTGAGGAAGCACCCCTGTACTCCACAACATCCTCTCCCAGCAGAATAGCTTTAAACGGATTTTACAATGCTAAAGGATTTGTAAGATGATATTTGCGGAAACTTAGTGTCTATTATAATAAATGTGCACAAGGCTTACTTACCAGTTTCTTCTCTTCCCTTTCCAATGCATTTCTGTCTCTTCCTAATTCTCTGGACTGCTTTTTTAAGACTCTGTCATTTGCCCTGATTTGCTCTGAAAGGAAAAGGAGAGATAAAAAAAATAAAAATGTAATGAACAAGCAGTGAGTGAAATCAAGCCTTCTCCAACTGCAGTCTGTGTTCCACAATGCAGTCTTTCTCTCTCTTTTTGTATTATATTATCAGACCTGTAAGTGGTATCAGACAAAATTGCCTGAAAATTTTTTTGAAGCGTGTGCAGCACTTATCATCATCGCATACAATACAGTGCTATCATAAAGACGAAAACAAACAATTTTTTGGACTAAATTTTGGGCCATGACGGTATTGCTGGAAATCCGACAATTGTCGGAAGACTTACACAGGTATGTGTTATTTACATCAGGGCAGTTCCAAGAAAATCAGTCTGCAAGGTGAAAATCCCATGCTTGGTCTGAGATCTTTAATTTTGTTACAATTTATGGGCTATCTTTTTTTAATTTTCAGTGAAGCTTTAAAACTTTAAGGGAATGAGATTGCCATAATATTTTACTTTACTAAATAAGTATACAAAACAAAACTGTGTCACAAAGTCACAGTCCACAAGTATAACAGCCTTTTTGTAGCTACCCACATTTATCAACAGCTGAAAATTTGTACCCACTTATCAACACGGGTAAGTGCTAACCTTGCTGATGCTCAGTGTTGTTCATTGAATGGTCAATTGCGGGATTGGCTAATACTACGATAGTGATGGATGAATAGAATGGGTACTTGGGGCTAGGACAAGGACTCAACACTTATCCACAGCGATAGGCACCAATGATTATGGCAACCTGTTGTGTGAAAAGAGAATCGGATGGTCGTCTTGGGCAGTTTTTGTGGTTTTTGTCAGTCAAATAGGGTTTACATGGTCCTGTTGGACAGGTGGTCGTCATGACATAGACAGTACCAATACATTAAAAAAACGCAAGGGGGGAAGTGGTCGTTTGCACAGGTAGCCTGGTTGCCTTGAGACAGGTGGTCATTAACACTAGGTGACTAGGGCAGGTACAACTGACCCGTTGAGTCACCGTGGATGTATAGTAGGCCTAGTTATTGTTATTATTATGTGAATGTGAGTCGAGTAGCCTATTTGTAGAGTGGCATTACTAAACTTACATTCATAATCATAGGTCATAGGCTATGAATATGAAAATTAGATCTAGATCTCTCTAGATTGAGATAGATCTTTTTATGACAATGACAATTCATTTTCAATCATCAATCACTTTTAAAACATTAAACAACAAATTCTTGATTCAATTCACTCCCCTTGTCACTACTGATTACTCAACAACTTGAACAAGTCAACTCCCTCCGACAACAAAAGACAAAAGTAGGCCGGATCCAAGGAGATTGGGTCAACGGGATCAAAAGTCTTGTTACAACACTAACAGATAAGGTTAGGGCTAGAGTGAGGGTTAGTAGTAAGGTTAGAATGTAATGTTAGAGTAAAACCCTAACTCTAACTCTAAATCCTAACCCTAACAACACACTAACACTTTTCCTTCGGCCTCGGCCGGATCCAAGCAGATCGGGTCAACGACAACGGGACCAAAAGTCTTGTTACAGCTGACTTACTTACTATTAGTATACTAACCTAACAGTCTAACAGTAACAGACAAGGCATAAGGCAAGGGTAGAATCCAAGCAGATCGGGTCAGTATAATGACTCATTTCATTAGATCTAATGAGCAAGAAGAAGGAAACTTGTCAGGAATAGGATTGAGTGAGTGACAGTACAGTGACAGTGTCAGTGTGAGTGATGACTATAAGATAAGTCTAACCGATAAGGAAAAGAACCATACCTTGAACAGTAGGCTTCTTTGAAAAGAAGCCAGCCATGGTGAAGAAGATGTGCTAGATATCTCAATCAGCGAGTGTTAACTTCTGATCAGCTTCACACTAAGGAATTCTATTTAAAGCACGATAACAAACAACTCGACTTCATGTGATGTTGACGAAATGAAGGAATACCCGGAAGTGTTGAAATATCCGGAAGTTTGACCTACATTTCTCGCTGAGTTAGTTCCCTTATCAGTGTTGTTTGTTGCCAGAGAATAAATCTAAGCCTGGGAGTCGTTGCCGAACATAGTTCTCATTTCACAATTTTATAACGTATATCTAATTTTCTTAGACAATTTATTTGTATGAAAAAATCATAGGTGAATCAAAATTCTATTAAAATAAATAGCTATTAAATAATATAATGGTTGGTAAAGCTTATTTAGTAGTTAAACAAAAATAGAAAGAGGCATTATTTTTGCGAGCCTGTATGGCATACTATAAACCTGTAGAAACAATGGCGTCCTCCAGCTCGAAAGTAACAACCCTCCTGCCAAAGAAAGATGACTCCAGCCACCACAGTGACCATGGCAAGCGACCCCTCCCAGGAGATGACGATGACCAAGATGGAAACTCTGGCAGTGATGTTGGTCGGAGAAGCAAACGCAAAAGAGCAAAAGTACGGGATAGTAGTGGCATATTTAGAGACCAATTCGCCAATTCAATTTAATTTTTAGTATCTCTAACTCTAACTCTAACTCTTGTGCCTGTGCTGCAATTTTCGCCCAGTGCCAGATCTCGCCCACCTAATGGGAATCTTAGTGTTAAACTATGTATTCCTACGTGTTCTTAGGTGGGCGAAAACTGGGGCAACCTTGATAATTCTTCTAAGTTGCCCCAGTTGTCGCCCACCTAAGAACGCGTAGGAATACACAGTTTAACACTAGATTCCCATTAGCCATTTGGTGAGCGAGATTTGGCACTGGGCGAAAATTTCAGCATTAGAGATAGAGAAAATGAAATAAGAAAGAAGAAGAATAGGCTAGAGACAGAAGTAGAGTAGAAAGACAGAAGTAGAAGAACTAAGAAACGAAGGTATCTACGTCTAAGTAGCAATGCCAAATTGCTGCGCTGCGTGTGGCCGCTGCGCGCTAGGCCTACGCCGCCTCATTGTGCGTACACATTGT
>JAUKPP010277492.1:0-10849 GCA_032273245.1 Phyllaplysia taylori | reverse complement strand
CCCCCCCCCCCCCCCGGCTACTGCCATCATTCCCATAAGAGTTAACGGGGCTGAATCGGAGACTTCATCTTACATGGGAGTTGAACTCATGTCATTTGCATTCAATCGCATGCAAGAGCGAAAAGTCTTATTAGGACACTACTAATACTTGTTGGCTGAGTGTGCGAGAAAGAAAAAGGAAAAAAATATAGAGTAACCATCAATTTGAAATGCGACTTGTCGCAAAGAAAGGGCTGGGGGAGAAGAGCAGCAATGTGAAGAAAACTCCATGTATGTCTGGGTAATGACGGTGGGCTTAGTCTAATTTCCTTTTCTCTTCCAGCTCCAGACGTGTCGGTCAATCCAAACACTGCTACTAACCCTGAAGCAACCGTTGGTGGGGCCGCCCCCTGATCGCTGGTCAGTCTGACCAGTAGAACAACAGCAAATCTGAACACCCGTAGTAATTGTTTTTCTCCAGTCTGTGCACCTCTTAGCTTGAGCTAGGGTTGGTGTATGTCCCCCACAGCCTGCTGCAAAGATGGCTGTAGCAAGGCATCTCCCTGTAGTGATTATATTGAAGTAATTTATCATTTTTGGCTAGAGTGGGATTCATAGCCCTGTCCTTCTTAATCTTATCAGCCTTTTATTTGGTGGTAATTTTGCCCTCAAACCACCTGTATCTTGTGAAATCCTTGCTCCGTTTTGTTTGCTCTGGACTGGATGGTAGAGCTAGAGAATCTTCTTGTCTTTGTATCACATCACTCAACTGTTTATTCTTTTTTTAGCTTGATCTTTCCTATATTTCTTAAAGTCTTATAAGTCCCAATTGTCTTTGATGTTCCTCATTAAGTGTGATTATCCACAAACTTTTGATCTCATTGCCTTTCAAGTAAAATGCTTTGTGTATCATTTAGCCCACTCTTCTATTCCTGGTTACATTTTTCGTATTGTGGAAAATAAACAGAGACACAAACATTGTGCATAGCCGCATCAAGTAAATAGACAGACATTCTGTTTCTGTCATGATGATAGTCCTGTTTGTGTACAATACATTCTTCTTCTTATTTTTTAAAAACAGAAATAAAGAGCTTCCCTCCTGTATCGAAATGTATCCTGGCAAAAACATAAATATCCATGCAGATATAAGCATTTATCCTTGGAACATATTGCAATGCTTTCTACGGATTCCTATGAGCTTACTTCCGCTTGTCAAAGCTAGCAGCAGCACTTAACATTCTGTTGTTTCCCTAACATATTTATTTGTACATCACATTATTTCTTGATGTAAATAGACTTCGACTTTTTTTGCCGCATTTGCCTCTCTTTCCCCCCTTTTTCTCAACTCCCGGTAGGCCTGCATGTACCATCAAATGCTTTCTCTAAACAGGCCATCTTATTGTGTTGATACAGGGCTTTGTATTACTCTCTGTCCTTCTTCATTTCTCTGTAAAGGTTTGGAGGTCAGGGGAATGACCAGGGTATTTTCTTCAGAGCCCATCAGCAGGAAATGGAAATACTAATACTGTCCTAAGTAATGTAATGAGAATCATTGCCGTCTGGACTTAGATGTAACAGTCATACTTTGATCTTTGCATTTGGTTTATCACCTTCATCTCCAAGCTCTTTTCTTTTCGTCCTTTTTTTCTCAAAGCACAAGAGTCTGGCTCGTTGCCTTTGCAATATGCCAACACTAGTGATAAGCATAGAACTTAGTGTAAGAAACAGCGAGTGTACAGGCTGAGCTCATGTCTGGAGAGATGACTTTGATATATATAAGAGACAATGTCATAGGTTTCCCTGAGGAAGTTGGCACTTAACTTAACAATATTGCAATTACTGACATGTATGGCTCAAAATATTCAAAGGCTGCCATGCAGCATAGCTCCCAAGGTATGTTTCTGATACAGAGGAGTTTTGATGTGGAAGAAGCTCCTCGTATATGCTTCAGCTGAGCCGAGGTAGCATTTGAGTGTTGCCATCTGCACCGTAAGTAACACTGTCATGTTGTCTTCCCCCCAGGCGAAGGCCCCGGAGCGGGCAATGTGTATTAAGTTTTTCCTCTCCTGCGATGGCGATGTCACATCTTTGATGTTTTTGTAAGTAGCTGTTTTCCCGCAGACCCTAACCTCCCTCCCCATGGTTCCTCTCAAATCCTTTGGTTGAAATGACAAACAACAGTTCTGTCTGACCCATGTTTGTTTTTCTTTTTACCCTTTCTAAAGATTTGTTATTTCATTTTGCTTTGGGTTTCAAGCACAGGGATGGTTTATTGTGGTTCTGTTTTGCTGGCACTGTTAGCTTTTTACTTTTACCCCACGTTCAATGTTCATCTAAGAGGTACACAATGTCCTTTTCGTAATACCCATTCTAAATTGTTATGAAAAATGTTCTTGCAAGTTTTTAAAAACAAAATTTCAGAATCATTGTAGTACGCTTTGCCCTCTCAGCTCCTAATCAGAGATATCCTTTCCTGAAATTGCTCTCACCTATTTCCCCGTTTGTGCTGAAAAAAGATCTTTAAGTTGAATAAATAATATCCTTCTCCACACTTTTCAAATCCTTATGTGATTGGTTGCCAGTTATTCATGTGGTAGAAATTGTGAAACTAAAGTGTCCATCTTCAAAGTAGCTGCAGCTGTATTGGTTAATTGTGTGTGGTGCATAACCTCAGCATACATGATCCCTGTGTAGCCTGTTTTTTGTTGACTTGAGAATCTTAATCACATTTACTCTTTGGATTACAAATAACCTATTTATTTAATTTGAAAAATAGTTAAGTGTAATTTCTATAGCATACTAGTAGTGTGTTTTTTGCTGAACTCGTCATCTTGTTAATAAGTATTGAGCATGGAAACATTCCGTCTAGAACGACAGTACAGCATTGGGTACCTTTTTGCTGGGGTTTCTTTGCCTTGGGATGTATATATAACTCCTCGGAGATGCCTGAAAGTCAAAGTTCGAGTACTTTCTTTTTTACTTTTTGTAAGACTATTATTTGATTCTTCAACTTTGGGAAGATTGCTCATTTTGTTTTATCTTTACAGTTTCAACAATTTAATGTGAATATGAACTGATAGGAACCATTGTTATTTTCATGTATTAGACTAATTACATTCAACCATTCAGAGTCAAGGAAAATTAAATTGATTGTGTCTTGAAAAGTTGAAAATTTGCAGAGAACACTGATAAAACTTGACATTCATATGGGTTTCTTAGGAGGAAAGGAATAAAGGAAGAACTGCCATAATGTCTTTGGCTCACAGAGATTTTTAAAAATATTTTACTCAATTTCAAAAGATCAGCATTAGTTAGAGGCCACAAAGATACATAGTGCATTTTTTAGTTTGCCAGATGGCTTTTTATAAGTGAAGTCTTTTGGTCAAAAATATTGTGTAACGCAAATGATGCACAGTTTAGTTAAACCAGCTGTTTAATGCTCAGTTGAAGTTTTTGCTTGAAAACTATGTGTGGGTCAATTTTAGAATGAAAGCAAAATATTGCCACACTTGGAATTAGCAGAAATATTAACTGGAAATAGTTTATCATTCCTTTTGAGTGTTCTTTCCTGTTTTCTGTTTTTATATTGTATAACACCACTCTTCTGTCACGTGATGGTTTCATAATGGGAAATTTCTCTGTAGGCCTACATGTAATCGTGTGAATGAGTAGCACTTGCACAGGCGTTTCCCAGTCCAACCTGTTTTCAATACAAACTGAAATTTCTGTAATTACATGTTTGCTCATTTTGCCCTCCCCTCCCCCAAACTCAACCCCCTCATCTTAAGTGGCAGTAAATTAATTGAAACTGATGAACAATTTTAGAATATTTTTTGCCAGTGATTTTATGATTTTAACTTGATTAAAGAGAAATATAGGATGTGCTGTACCAGCAGATTGTTGCAGGAACAGTCTCTTGTAAACCCATTTGGAAGAAATCGAACCAAAGCATAGGTATTTTTCAGCATCGACACTTTGATAAACCTTGTTGCCACTCTTTCTTGGTGTCTTGCAAATATCTAGCACCAAATCAGAACTTCCGTACAAAAAAATAAAAATAACCGTTGTTCATAAATTTGGTGAACATGAGTTCTTTTTTAGTACCTAATTGTAAGTATAAATATGGCCAGTGCAGAAGTTTCTGTATAAGACACTTAATCTTACAGATATGAGGACTTGTTTTGTGTCTGTTCATATCTTTGTTGTGCCCTTTGGTTTCTACTCCCTGCTTATTTTATTTGATTCTTGTTGGGTTTTTTGTTTTAGAACACACTAACAGTATTTGCTGTTTATAATAGTACATTAGTTTTGTGATTAGAAGAATCAAATTATGTTATAATTTAATTTTTCATAAATTTTATAAAAAGCAGTAACCACTCAAAAGTTAAGATTCATTGGTTTCCAAATGTCTTTGATGGAAAATTTGGCATTAAAAGTTCTTATTAACATGAGTTGCACACTGATAATGATATTGCAGCTCAGTGTTTTTTAACACAAGTTCAATAACAAATGATGTGTAGCATCCTTTTGTTTGTTCTAATATCATTTTAGTTTTTCTCTAACACTAAAGTTATGTTGAATTTTAATGATAATTTACTGCCTTTTACGGCTAATATTCACTCTTAACATTGTCATCCATTCATTGATGAATTCACTTTTATTTCTGGGCTGCTTTATGAAATTCTCGGATTCTACATTTATTGGAATTTAGATAATATGATAGTGTTTAATATATTTTGAGCATAATATAAGGTAGCTAAACTACTTTTTGTCTTTATGGGGTTTTTTTAAGAAGTTAATAGAAGCAGCTTTTGTGAAAGCCTTTTTCTTTTGTTTACAAATAAAACCTCCATAGAAGTTGTCAACATACCTTTCAATATTCTCATTGCTTTTCTTTCTCTTTTTAGGACTATTTTCTCTATCCACCATTTTTTTAAATATTCCTTTTGCAAAGCATCTGCTTGTCAATGTGTCACTCATGCATGTCGTGCAAGCTTTTATCTGCAAACACTGTGCTAGAGAAATGCATAACTGTGTTATAAAGCATTAGCCCTGAAATGGAAACATACCTTAATATTTGCTCTTCAGTTGAACTACCGTTCAACTTTCTGGTCTGACATGTGAACACATAGTGGAATGACATCAACACGTAGGGAGATTTTAAAAAGGGGTGGTTTTAACTTACTGTTTGCATGACTTATAAGAGCAGGAGATGCCAGGAAGATGCCTCTGGGTCACAATACTTTTTAATAGGCTTTTTTTTTTTTACATCTTATCATGCATATATGTAATTAGTTGTTTATTTTTCACTCCTCATTTCAAATTCAATGGACAGCTCCTCTACCAGGAATATGAGCAGTCTAAAGATTCTGTGCTTAATGAGTTATGAACAAAGATTTGGCTGGTTGAACACCTTGAGAGACTGTTACAGTAATGTGTCTTTCATACTGAATTAATCCAGGCCTGTACGCTTGTGGGAGACTGTTTAGTACAGGAATAAAAAGGCAAGCTATAACACCTACTAACGGGCGAGAGAAATTATTGAGAAAAGAAAAAAAGAAAATTGTTAATTTGAAGTAGCCTTCTTTTACTTTCATATATTGAAATCTGATTGTTTTTTCAATGTAATTTGTTTCAGGGGTAATGAAATAGGGTTTTACTTGTGCAACTTTTTAAAACTGTTTTTCACTTTTCCCTCTACGCTTGTTTGTTTTTTGTTTCTGTGACACGTCTATTTATTGCGCGTCTCTGCAGGCAATCTCTGAGTTTGTGTTGTAGCCATATCCACCGAGGCCTGAAGGGGGCCCTCATCAGTCACCAGGGATTGAACTGCGCAGCCGACTCAACAGTTTTTGGTTTTTTCTTTGTTGTTTTTTCCTTGTAGTTTTTGTGCTCTTTATGATCACCACTGGTTGTTGTTTAGGCAAGTGTATTTTTTTTATTTGACGCTTTATGTTATGATCTTGTAACAACAGCCGTTGAGGTAGCGTCATCGTTTTATTTCTTTTCCCTTGTTGAAATTTTTCTTTACTTCTTTTTGCAGGTTGACTTTTTAAAAGAGATTTTGCTTTAATTGAATTCAATGTCAGTTCATGTTTTGACGCTCGCAAAATATTATGGATTGTGCACATGTAGGTTGTAGACTTGTTTTCCTCTCTCATTGATGTATTACACTGAATAAGATTTTGTCACATTATCTATGGTGTGAGTGGTATCAAATGTCATTCTTAGCTGTGTGTCGGTCATTGTTGTTCGGGACCCCTGCAACGCCCTGTGGGAACTGGGGAATTTCTTTAAGGTATTCTTTTCTCTTTTGTTTGAGTTTGACGTTCGAGTGTTGTGTCGATTCAGGACATGATGATATCTTCTTTATACATTGCATGTAATTGTGTGGTGTTAGTTTGTTTTCATCATAGTTATTCTAAAATACAATAATAACAATCAAAGATACATACATGTTGTGAGAAAGATATTATATCCGGAAGCAAAAAAAAACGTTATCTTTTTTTAATACATTGTAATACTTGTTAATGGGAAATAGAATCACTTACATGCATGGAAATCCTTTCTTCAAGAGGAAGGAAAGTGTGGGATGTCTTAAGTCTGAGAAATTGCAGTTAAAATCGTGATTGAGTGTGTTAGAGTTTTGAGGGATGCACTGCTTTTCCTTGGGCTGCCATTGCAAAATCAATTTATATCTTTCCAATCATCCAGAATCAAAGGGAAGGAATGTGTACATGAAGTTTTTGTGATATTATCTATTGCTTTCATTGGGAATTGTCACAAGGCTAAGTGTATTAATGTTTAAGTGGAGGCTCATGAAATATCAACTGTTTTAACATTCCGTTTTTTTTATTCTGACTGATGGTGTGATAGTCGCAATGGAAGATTTTCCTTCCGTGCCGTTGTACAAATCTCCCCGTGTATCAACATGGGCCAGCTTTTTTGACAGAGTATGTTATCTTGATGTATTTGTTCAATCAGAGGTGATGTAGAGGTATGTAGATTTGTGTGCCTTCCGTGTTCAGATCTTACGTGATTAGATTAGCACCGTAATTGTAGTCTTCGACTTTGATTAGATCTGCCACAAATCACATATATTGCTGTACATTTTTAATGTGCAAAAAAAGCAGTACCGTATGGAGATACATGTAGTGATATTGAAACAGAATAACGAAAAGAATAGTACCTTGCTGCAGATTACTGGTTAGATACTTGAAAGGGAACAAAAAACAAAAAATCATGATGAAAACTCTTTTTTGAGTCAGTCACCCATTTATTTTAAGGGCAGGTGAAGAACACAGCAAATTATAACTTTATCTCAGTCTCTACCACTGCCATTGACCTTAATGAGGAAGTGCAAGATTCTTTAAAAATGCTTTCACATTCATAATAAGTAGTGCCGGTACACAAGGAGAAGTAAAAAGTGGGTCAAACTACATGGTTAGTGCTGTCTATCTACAACATATTTCTTGAGCTTGATACATTATGTACATATGTGTTTAGAGTATTTTATCAACTTTAAAACACTATTAGGTTATAATTGCATATTTTGCACCGTATTTGGCCAAAACCTCACACTCATCATGAACGTGTGATCCGTCTGTTAAACGTGATGCTTCCCAAGCAGTTTTGCTGTTATTGTTCTTGATTATTGAACATCATTGCTTTCTTAGTAAATCCCACTGTGTAGTGAAAGTTTCTTCAAGTACAGCTGGTGAATGCATGCCGTATACAAGGTTTCTTTGCTGCTTGGATTGGCCTTGTTACATGGATTTGATTTCTCAGTCAGTTTGATTAAAATGCTCACATCTTCTCCATCATTTTCAGTCGTTTTTGTGTTCAGACTTTCCTATATCCCAACATTCCTCTTTTCTTTCTGATTGATTAATTTACTATAGGTTCTATTTGAAATAGTATTTTCCATCACTCGACTTATAGTCAGTGTATCTGAAGTAGGCCTATCTGTCTATGTGCAGAAAATACTAACCCAAAGGAAACAGAATGTGGCAACATACTCAAGATAAATCTTGAATAGACCTAAAGAGTAAATGAAGTGCATCGTTGTTCCTTCCCACCAGTAGTCCATTCTACAAGAGATGTAAATAGTAAGTTCACCAGTTCAGTTTCTATTTTTGCTATTGTTATAGAATTTATATGCATTTTTTTTTCCCCCACAAATCTCCACGTTTAACAAGAAGAGTTACTACTTTCTAGTTGTGTTCATAAATAGACCACATTTGTGGTTCCTCCTGCACTCTGGTTCTTTAGGAAATACAGTAAAAGAAGATACATGTAGTTTTATGTCTTTAGAATATTGTGCGCACTTTATTATTGTAAATTGTGAAGAAACTAGTGAAAGTGGATGTGTGTGTACGTGTATTATGACTTGCCTCTTTACATAATTAATGTATTTAAATTTTTTGGGTTTTACTTTATCCTTTGAATTATTTTACTTCTGCTCATTACTTTCATAATAACTCCATTAGATCTAGTGTTAATAATCATAAACATAATGTACATGTATTTTGTAATCGCAATTTAGCTTGGATGCTTTTGTCTGGTTTTTTTCAAATATTTTTTTCAAGCAAAATAATACATAAATAATCTGAATAAAATTATTTCTGTGCCTACAAATATCTTTGTGTAGTATCAGTTCTTTCGTGAGGGATGTCAGATGTAAGACTTTGGGGTTGTTTTTTTCGTGATTTAGTCCTTGCAGCTTGTATGACGTTTTGTTTTTCTGGCAAGAAGCCCACTAATGCTGGAACCCGGCTGTCAGACTTGACCTAGCACTTTTCTAAAGAATTTAGCACCATCAGACGTTAGGTTATTATGTTGGAGAGCAAACTGGTATTCAGTGACTGTTCATGCCTCGCAGGCCTTATCAGATTATAAAATAGTCTGGTTTGATCGCCAGGTTTTGGCATTGGTGGGTTTCTAGCCTTACACCCCTCGCAATACACTGTAAGAATGCATGTACAATGCACTGTACAACAGCAATCATTGTTGGAGAGGATCAGTTTACCAGTTTTGATATATCGCGGGGTAGCAGCTCAACTTTCGTAACTTGATTTATACAGCTTTACAGTTACGGGAGAGAAAAGAAAGTATTTTCTGCTACAATATTAATCAAGACATGATAGTATGGAATTTTGCCACTGTCCGGGTTTTTTTTAAATTGCCGGACTTGGTGAGATATTTACAGGACATGCTCCCCTTACCAGTGCCTTGGAATATGCAAAAATTATTTTCGTGAAAAATCTAGTTATGATAGTTGAGCTGCCACCCCATGATATATTGTCCCTGCTGAGGGACGGGAACTATGAATGAAGTCCAGTCTCCAGGGTCCTCAGTCCTGGTACCAAGGCAACATATATAGGCCTATATGTTTTTTTGTTAAAGAAACAAAACAAAAAAACCCGCCCACCTCCAATATGTTTTGCTTGGTTTATTTTCTACTTTTAATTATGTCCCTTGTGGTTATTTGATAGACGGCCCACTTTGACCCTGCATCTCAAAGCCAATCGGGGGCATCATTGGCCGAGCAGTAGTGTGCCCGCCTACAGACGAGGAGGTCCCGGGTCCAAAGCCAGGGAGGTTCACCCAGAGTTTTAGTTTAGTTTTCATGGCTCCGAGCCCGTCCTAACGGAGATGCACGTAAAATTCGGAAGTCCCGCATCGTAAATGACCTTACAATGTTGCATGGGACGTTAAACCAAAGCCAAACCAAACCAAGGAAAATCAGAGCCAATTCGGGTTTTAGAGGGACAAATTCCAGCAGAAAAAATGTAGATCCTCAGCACGTGGGATCGAACTCGGGTCTTCTGCGTGATAGACGAAGAGCCTGAGCATTACACAACAGGCGCCGGTACCTCCAATAATAGAACTGAATAGTGAGAGGCAGGTTTGGAAATTCGGGAAAAGTCCCTTATCACAAAATGAGAAGGAACCAGAACTAGAGACTCCACTTCATGTAGGCCTATGCTTTGCATTTTATTTACAATGTAACAGTGAAAAACACAGTACAGGACCGGTCATAAATGGAATCTAGTAATAACGGGGCTCTTTTTTCAATCCCCGTTTTTCCTTTCTCTTTGTCTCTATTAAAACTTAGCAATAGCATGGAGTCAACATGGCCCACTCAGTTCTAGGGGATGCCGAGACGTGCCCTGGCACACTGGTGAACGTTGAGAAGAAAAAACCACCAAACCCAACTGACCAATGGAAGAAGATGGGCTAACAAAACCCGTGTTTTAAAATGTCATTTTGTCAAGGGACAAAATCCTGGAATTAGAGAAATCAACAATTTGTTAATCCCCACTTATCTCCCTTGACATATGATTCAACAGGGATTTTGCGTTGGTCCCATTATCGCTGCTACTGTTACATGTATCATGTTTCCACTGTAATGCACTTCTTTCAAGGCCACCATCTAAAGCATGTGTTTGTTGGTTTAGGTTTTGCTACACCATGAGATCATTAAAAAGCTGTATCTCAACCTTGCTTGGTCCAACCTGGGCTGAAACAGACACAAAGTTCCAACAAAAATGCTCTATTATTAGATGTAAAAACATGCATAGAAATATCTTGGTAACAGTATAGTTGCCATCCTATATAGTATAGCTGTTTCGATACATCATACAGCAGCCTACATCTAGTCCCGCTTGACCTAGCACGAATATATAGGGTGTTTTTGTTGGGTGTTTTATATCGATCAATTCAAAGCTGAAATACTCCGAAACAGAGATCATAAAAGCAAACGGGTTTTTGTGCATCATTCAAAGACCATATAGTGCATGGGCCAGTGGGCGAAACCCTCCCCCCCCCTGGGGGATTTTTCGTGACATATTTTTTCTGAAACAGCAAT
>JAUKPP010277481.1:0-10851 GCA_032273245.1 Phyllaplysia taylori | reverse complement strand
AATCGAAAATCGAAGCCCGTCATGAGGACCTATCTATCTTTTTGCAGGCACCTGTCAATTTTCAACTCTGCAGCTATTGCAGTTATCTGGGAAAAGTGAAACATGTGTTTCCATGTTGTCAAATATATATATATATATATATGCATACTTTTAACCATATACAAACTTTTGTAAGACGGCAGAGCAGAGACACGGAGATGCTTGTTCATTGTGGGCATCAAACTCCCCTCCTTTTGCATTGTAGGGGAAGGGCCTAACCTTTACATCACAGACCCCGATTTTTTGCTATTCACCCCTAATATAACCCTCTGCATAATTTCTATTTCAATGCAGATACTGTTTGAAGGTTTCCCATGAAGAAGAATTTTTCATCCAGAAGGCCATGGGCTGGGCATTGAGAAACTACTTCAGGTACAATCCAGTCGCGGTCAGGGACTTTGTGAAGAAGAACAAGAGCAAGCTGTCCTCACTGTGTGTCAGAGAAGCATTGAAGCATGATAAGCAGAAGTGAGGATATTAAAAAGGACTGTGCTTCATGGCATTTTTAGATGATCATTTTGAGTGAAAGATTGGAAAAGAGAGACTTGATTGGTGGCATTGCAATTCTTTTACAATTTGTTATACATGTATATCATCATCATTGCCTTTTTTTTACACCCAGCACCACAGTAAAACACTTCAAGAATTTGTAAGTTGTTTAGTGTATCCTAAGTAAATCTCTTTAGAACCTGTGACTGTGACTTATTTAATGCACCCACCACAATGTCCATCACTGACAGAGTTTTGCAATAGATATGTCTGTTGATATGTCAAATTGTTCTTATGCGTGGTAGAATAAAGTTTTTAGTATATTTCTTATTTTCATTAGAGACAAACTATAGTGTCCATCTTCAATTCTTCATGTTTTATGGAAATTGAATGTCATGAGAAAGTTGTTTATGCTGCTAGAGTAGTTAGTTGCTACGTTACTTTGCCTTGCCACTAGAATGGCTGCATGTCTTTGTGATCAGTGAATCAATGTTAAGCTACACAGGATTGTAAAAAAAACTTACCATTTATATGAAATCCATAAGAAAGCCAAAGCAGGTTTCCTTAGAATGTGCCTGACTTGACTGAGTACAACCAGTGGGTTATCCTATGTAAAGATTAGTCATCGAAGCTTATAATTCAACATCTAGAATGCAGAAACGCTACAAGGTGCGGAAAAACTACATTCAGTCATCATAAATGCAATACATGAAATATCTGAGTGTTTTTCAGTGCTTAACACTTCTTATTGCACACAATTTTGTGAGCTAGTGTGAGTCGAGTATCACCTGTCTATTGAATGTAGCATTTATACACCCTAGTGTTGTTAAACCCAAACAATCTGTTTTCGTTTGAAGAATGTCAGTCTTATAAATATTACTGCATGATATTTTAATAAGCATTTAAAGAAATTCAAAGTTACATGAGGTGATTTAAGGCAAATGTTGACTATTATTATTACTGAAGAAGTCAACATCATTTGTTAAAAATAATAATAAAGAGAAGAGTGCATATTTGTACTTAAATTTTTTACTCCATAAATTTTCCCAAGGTTTTATCATTGACAAAAGAAAAGTGCGTTATCATGGACTATGTATAATGTTCTGTATGTTTGAGCCTTTTTAACCTTTGTCCTGCATTGATTTTTATTGACCTTTACTGAACTACACCATTGTGTTCTGCATTTTCCACAGATACTCAGAATATGTCAATTTTTAACTCTTATGTTTCATTTGTGTGGTATTATCTATTGCATTCCATTACAGGACTCTATTTTTGTACCAAGTTTATCATTATTAATAAAGCTTTCCCAATTTTTTTATCATGAATTTTGGATTATACCTTTAAACTTACCTTGACTGCTTACGTCTGGCTATAAAAGTATGTTTGCCATGTGCAAACACATATATTATATATACTGGTATGTCATTTCTTTGCTCAGAACACCCTCTGCTTCAAGCTACAATACTGCAATATTTGCGCCTTAGAAAACTGTTGAGTTGTAGGTAGAGCTTTGCAATCTGCTCTTTAACACAGCTACATTTATCTATGCGAGTCAAAATAAAGTATGTTCGTGAGAGGGCATACCGTACTTCTCCAAATTGAGGAGACATGTTTCAACAAACTATGTTTTCAGGGGGGATGAAAACTGATTTCTAATCTACTCAGACTGGTAATATGCATTTAGATCACATAAATAAGTTTTAGCATTTCTGACAGTCGGCAGCTTGTGTTTTCTTTGACTGATTAGAAAGTTTGGGAATGTAAGATGTCTCTTTTGTTTGTGATTATGCCCCTTGTAGCACTGTAAGGTCATTTTAGAGGCGGGCTGCTTTGACCATGTCTGCCTAGGGACACAATAGCAGGAAGACAGGGATATTTGTCTAACATGGGGATGGAACTCCTCTCCTCTGTATCATAGGGGAAGAACCTAAGCATAAAGGTATCTGTGTTTTAATGGGTAGCTGTTTGTCAATCATGCTAATGACAATAGTTTGATCCCCATTTTGGACGAGAGCATCTCCGTGTCTCTTTGGGGATGATGTGCCACTCTCATGTTTGTTTGGTTTTTAGTTTTATGTCTCTTGCAACCCTGTAATGTCATTTAAGGGACTGGCTACTTCGACCCTGCCTGTCAAGGCCAACCCGGGTTGAGAGTGAGAGGGGCGCATCCTAGAAGAAAGTAAAGATTCTCGTCCCCACTTTGGAATCAAACTTGGGTCTTCTGCATAATGGATGAAGAGTCTAGCCATTACACCATAGATGCTGATGTGCCCTCTCAGCCCAGCTTGGTCTTTACAGGCAGGATTGAAGTAGCTAAAATTAGTTTACAGTGCTACAAGGGGCATAAAACCAAAACTAAGCATTACACCACAGATACGGGTAAATACTGTACTGTAGAACCAACATAAGTTGACGTTGCTGGGACTATTGAAATCACATCGAGAAAAGAGAGAATCTGACTTGAGGGATGTTGAAATAGTAAAAAAAAAAAAAGGAAAAGTTGGAAATTCAAAATCGTGTCTCGTTGAGTCAAATGACATCGAGATATGTGGTTGTACTGTATGCTGAAGAAAGGTGATGATTTATACACTTAGTTTCTTTGGGGTCACGGTCTCATTGACTCGCTAAGGTTATATCAGCGATGGTGATGCCTCTCATGGAACATACAGTGTAATACCTAAATGTCCCACCCAGACACAGTATACGGACAAAAAGCTGACCAGTCTTAGCAGTGTTCACATAACACCAGGGGCTGGATGACGCTGTTGCCCAAGTTCCGTTTTTTTCTTTTGGTCTGACAACGCACACTTAAAAAATTAATTCATCTTTGATACTCATCAGAGAGAAAAAGAACTACATCTCTAGTATATTTACATGGTTGATTGGTTTTGGTTTTACATCCTTCATAACACTGTGAGGTCTGATAAATAGATCAACACATTTGAAGGTCAACTTAAGTGAGTTCAATCAGTTGACTGTATGTGTATACAAAGATATGTGAAAAGAAAAAATCAAATACAGGACAGAGAATTTGACTTAACTTGGAAAATACTTTTATTCTCTTCGTAACAGCAAGTTGCTTGCCAAGACTAAAGTGGAGTATGAAGTCCTACTATAAGTACCCTTCATATAAAGCAACAAAAATTAATGGCTGGACATTCCTGGAATAGAGTAATAATAAAGTGGACAGACAACACGTGACATAAACATCAAAATTATCTGAAAGCAATTACAAGGGACAATCCAAACATACAATTCCGATTCTTCAAATGCCAAAAAAAAAATGATATCCCATAAGCATGCCTAATATATTTCGGCTTCCCTACAATGGCACCATAGAGGTGAAATCATAATTTTAAAACGTGTAAGTTTAAGTATATCTTAAGGCATTATCAAAACTCTGTATGAACACATTAAAGCAAAAATTGTGCAAATCATTTATCAAAGAAAGAAAAAGTCTCGAAAACAATGCTGTAAGCACACGTAACAAATTTTCAGGTTTTTCAGCCAATATATTAAATACTGTATAGCAAAGAAAAAGGGAATACAAAAGTTTTGTGCAAGTCTGAGTAGTATGTAAGTGAACATCATCTGTTACTTTATTAAACATTCCCTCTCGCAATTATTTCTCTGTATGACAGAATGAAAAGGCTACTATTGAGCAATGTTTGTGTGATAAAATGATGATATATATGAGAATACTGTCTGTTAGCATACGCACAATATTGGAACAGAGTGCTTTTAGGAAGCACATCAGCTTGTTGAATTCGCTTATGAATCTGGATAAATTCAGTGGCACAGTAATGAACTTAACTTGCTGAGTAAATGCAGCAAAAACATTGCATTTATGCCAACCACTATAATTTGATGCTCATGACAATATTTAGACTGTCAAATTGGTTCCAGCTGACACACTCATGTCAGTGTTTTTTGAGGAATGAAAAATTTGAATAATTATGCATACCGACACCTCACACACTGACAGTGCCCAGGAGGAAGGAGGAAAGCAACATGCAATTGGAATTCATCTTTACCTAGTTTGAAACAATAAATTCACACATTTGGAAGAACAGTCATCACAAGTAAAGAGTTCCAAATTCCATAAAACATAATGATCATTGATGTTCACATGGCATATTCAACAAAACCCACCCCCAAATATAACATATTCTTGTCTGGTGTGCTGATATTAAATGCTCCTGGAACACAACCAACAAAGCAACCAGTAAAGGCCTGTAGAGCCTCACAGACTTAGGAAAGGCCGAGAATCTCCTCTGTGTCCGGATCAATGTCAATGTCATAGAAGCAAGGTCGGGTGGGTAGTCCTGGCATTGTGCTCATCTGAAGGGGAAGAAGTAAAACAGTAGGTTAAAAAAAGGAATAAATCAGAGATGACACCTCAATTCCAGGCATTTTCAAACAATGGAAACAAAGGGAAACCCCTCAATGCGCCAGAGTGACACATGCTATGTATTGCTACATTTACAGTACTCAACATAATTAGTGAGTATAAAAATAGATGTGCCATTGCAAATTTAATATCTTACATATCCTCAAAATTCAAGTTATCACTCAACACAGTGGCCTTGAAAAAGTAAGCAAGAAGATTAAATTGTAAGACACCAAAAACACATACTCTATGACGTATTGCAACACAATTGTTTCAAAGAAATGCATAAACACTCATATCAACGTAGTTCTCTCGATGTTTGAAGATCCTTTGCCCCGGATCTGTTTTAGCAAGCTTTACAGGAGGGATAGAAACATAATCCTGAAATTCTCTTATCAATGATAATTTGTACCCATACAGTCAACAACTGTTGAGTTGATATCGTCGGGGTAGTAAAAGACAGGTCAACTAATCCAAAGTTCAACTTACCTGTATCATAAATGTAGAGGAAAAGAGGGGCTTAGACTTGAGAAAACAATTAACTTTTACCAAAAAATGACACCAGCAGAGTCAACTGTATATAGTGAAAATTCAAGCATTGCTGCATTTCATTTGGGGCTTATAATATCTTAGATATTTCATTTGGGTAGAGGAGAGTTACCGAAAAACAGATAGTGATGAAAGAAAATTGTTCCTTTCAATATAAAGGACTTACGAGTTCAGAGAATTGCAACAGTGATGTAATGTACAATTCACTACTAAATGTGACACTGACCGTTCCAACCAGTGGGTAGATGAAGCCTGCTCCAATGCTGGCTCTGGCCTCCCTAATGGGCAGAACAAATCCCTTTGGCGCTCCTTTTCTCTCTGGCTGGTGCGACAGGGATAGGTGGGTCTTGGCCATGCAGATGGGCAGTTCACTGAAACCCTGAAAGAATGGATTCAAGAGTCAATCAATTGCTCAAAGAAGAAACACAGAGTATTCTGTATAAACTATTTCTATTTGGAAAATAGTAAAAGTAAACCAAAGTATGGGCTACTTGGAAAAAAATTGTAGAAAAAGCCAAAATATTATGTTCAGCTAATACACATTCCAGTAAGCCTACATAAAGTCAGGTCTGAATGTTTTTGTTAAGACTTTAAAGTTACACCATCAAGGGAAAATCAAGTTTCATAGAGCCTCGTAAGGGAACGCTAGAATGTAAAATGGGCTGATTTTTTGTGACTTTATGACACCACCATATGACGAATGCCTTTATTTTTATTTGGCTAAAAATGGCTACTGATCATAATCTGCATGTATGACAAAAGACTATACAGAGGCAACAAAAAACCAGACTAGAAATCCATAATCTTGAATTCTAAAAAACCCTGGAAATGTCTACTTCTGTACATGACCAGCCCAAACTGTTTATTCATACATGAAAGCACAGACCTGTCTCTTATAGCGCTCCACTTGCTCCCTGGCCAAAGGTTCCAGCTCAATACCATCTGCTCCATAAATTTCCTTGGCAATGGTCTCAATCTTTGATTCAATAGAATCCTGACGAAAGTTAAAAAAAAGGACACATATTATGAAATTTTCCAACTGACCATAGTGATGGTACATGAGATCCCCAGATGTCAAGTAAATCTCAGATGTATACATAGAGGTGCAAATTTTTCTGGAGCGGAGGAAACAAAGCAAATGAGCTTCTTGCCAAATTCTGCGCATGGGAAAGACACATATCATCTGTAAGATTTAAAAAGAGTTCAATCTGAACCTAGATGTAAATAAAAATGTAAAGAGTTGAAATTGAAAAGGGACACTGGCTTCAAATGTCCACTATAGAAATAACACAGCACCCAGAATGCTATAAAACTTGATACTTCAATAACTAAAGCATAATTTATTGCTGAAGACATTATAAATAGATTCCTCGATCTACTTTCCCTAACCTTGACGTTGTAGAGAAACTTGAAGTTGGAGGGCTGTGCTGCTGCTTTGTCCACGGCAGCCGCCAGGTCAGTGGCTCCAGCGCCTCCCTTGGCCCAGTGGTTGCAGATGACGGCGTCAAATGCTCCGTTCTCTCGGGACAGACGCTGCACCAGCTCCAGCTCAGACTGTGTGTCTGTGCTGTAAAATATAATTCCAACATTGGATAAAAGACGTCTTTAGATAGGGATCCATGAATGAGGAACTGTATTGATTAGAGCTAACAATAAATGATGGGTTCCATCCCTTTGACTATACATAATTATAAGACACATGGATTTGTAGACAGAAATGTGTTCATGTTGATACATTTCTCTTTCCAATAATACTCGGACTGCACTGAAAGTGGGACATTGGCCTTTTTTTTAAAGTACAAAATGAAAGACGAAAGACTCACAAGCAGTAGCCTAAAACAAATCCGATTTGAATAAATGCCATTAAAATTTCTCCATAATCAATATCATAGTAAGTAGGATTCGATACCTTGACTCAGCTTCTTCAGAAACGTCAAGCAACAGACTTTTGTACTTGCAATAAGACTTGAGCATACAGGAAAACGCTGACTAGACAGTAGGGCCTATAGTCCAACGGCATTATAGAACATATTGAGGTATTATCGATGGTTTCCTTACGCAAAGCCATTGACTGCTACAACCACAGGAACTCCAAACTTGTTGGCATTTTCAATCTGCTTGATGAGGTTACTGCAGCCTTGCTCCACCAGTGTCAGATTCTAGAGAAAAATGCAGAAAGGAGACTGTTATTCCATCATTTTGTCATGTCATGAATGAAAAAATATTTTCTTCCACATAATTAAATACATGTAAGAATGGTCTTTTCAATAAACCTACTGTCTCAGTTTAAGACAAACTCATCAACCCCCCTCCCCCAAAAAAAATTTAAGGGTTGAACTAATCACTGCTACTAGTTTTACCCTAGAAAAATATTTATGGCTTCCACAAATTTCACAAACTGTGGCAATCATACAATGAAGGTGTATGACAACATTTTCATTTGTGGCCTGTAATCATGCAATCTTAATTTCTAAATCACAATAGTAGTGGAACAGAATTACCTGAAACTCATGAGGGACTATCCTGATATGACTGTAATGTAAGTAAATTAAGTTGTAGACCAGGACAGATTTAGCATTAAATGCACTAACTACCAGAGTGTAAAATCTGACAATCCTCTCCCTCCCAAAAAAAATATGTTGACTAGACCATTATGCACCTCGTGTCAAAAGCCCAAAAGCTCTACGATAAATATATCTTTGAAAAAAAAAAAATAACTTTTTGTCTCTCCGACAAATCAGCCAGTAACAAACATGTATTTTTCTTACCTCCTCTGTATATTCCTTAGGCAATGGCACACCAGCCACGACTGTGGGTCCACCTCCGTGCATCTTGAGAGCCCTCACTGTGGCCACTAAGACAACAGCATTAGGCACGAGACCCGAGTAGAAACACTTGATGTTGAAGAACTTCTCCATGCCAATATCAGCTCCAAAACCAGCCTCCGTAACTGGGAAAGTGAACAATGAGATTGCAATAACAACCATAATTGTAATGTCCATAAAACATGTGTTTGCCATTTTCTACTTTGTTCACAACATTTTACTTCCCATTGCACATAATAGATAGAGGTATTACACTATGGTAAATTACTCCATTGCATGACATATCTATCTGCAAGAGTTCATAAAATCTTGAGCCCATAAAGATTACAATCTCAGCCTTCAGTGCAGTTTGGTTTGGCAATATTTTATAGTCGTTTGAGACATCATTGTAAAAACTCGTGCGCAAGATACAAAAGCATATATAAATGTTATCAGGTTATTAAATCTTATTTCCCACAGATGATTCCCTTCAAACTTTCATCAATAGCATGACTGCAAATGCAATTGCATCTAGTCAAATAAAAGCATACTTATGGTGATGAATTTTGCCAACATGTCTATGTTGTTGATTTTTATAGTACTATCAACACTGCAAGGTTATCTCAGTGCCTGAAATCAGATTAGGACAATAGTAAAATATGAAAAGATCTCCAACATCAGCAACCAAACAGACATTTCAGATAACAACAACAACCACAAAACAGTAAAAACAAAAAGGAGTAAAATAATCCCTTGTCCTCACCAACACAGCCATCTTTTCCAACCAGCTTGAGGGCAATCTTGTCTGCCAAAATAGAAGAGTTTCCATGAGCAATGTTGGCAAAAGGCCCAGCATGGACAAACACGGGAGTGCCCTGTTGAATAGAAAACAGAAAAGAATCATACATCAGGTAGCAGATTAAAATAATCATCATATACAAATTGACAATTGTTTTTTTAGACAAGTTTGTCTCTGAGGAGAGAATTCATACTTGAGTAACATTGCTCTTACAAGAGCTCTTGGCAATCTGTCTTCAATATATCACCACCTGCAAATAAGAGTGTCCTTGCTTTACAAAATAAAGATTTTGGAATCTCTATAGCCAGGATAATTGGCAAAATCAAGCATATGTACCAATAAATCACAAGTGTCCATTTTACACATTCATAGAAAATCTGTATGCATAAATACAAGTCAAGGTAGGCTACATTGCTTGTGTATCACTCACCTCCAGCGTCTGCATCAGGTTGGGTCTGATCGTGTCCTTCATAAGGACAGTGAGGGCTCCACCAACACCCTGAAAACATGAACATGAACAAATGTTTCTTAAACAATTTATAGTTTTAATAAATGGTTATACAAGAGCTGGAAAATTGTAATTTTCTAAAAAACAAGGCTGAATTTTTCTGGTATTAGGCGTTACATAGACCGTGGTAACATAATACAACTGACCAACAGTGAAATGAGATGCAGCATTTAACATATCACACACAGTCAGTTTAATTAAAAATATGCCTTATAAAACTAGTGGATTTGAGGGACAAAGCACATTGAAAATTTATCTTTGAGCTTGTTTACAATAATCATGGTGACAAAAGGTAAACGAAATCCAGTCAATCAATGAATGGAAAAGACAATGCTAATCTGTGTCGATTGAGTTTTAAATCTAAATCCTTTTGACAAAAGAATTCCACCATGCACAGCTCTGTTGGCCTCATCAAATCAAGTAAAAGAATGACATGGTCACATGTGAGCTGAGTCATCTGAAGTCAATGAGAAATAAGCTGGAAAGTTAAAAAAAACCCAAATCAAATAGCCATGGACCAACCAAGTCATCGGCTGTGACTGGATCCCCAGCCTTGCTGCTGGCCACCACCATACGGCCCAGTCTCTCTCTCATGTCTCGCAGGTCCGTGGTCAGTGCCAGGATAGCCATGATCTCACTGGCCACTGTGATGTCAAACTGGGTCTGTCAGGGGATCAACGATTCTGGTTAATGTCGCATCTGGTACATGATTCTAAAAAGAATCTAAAGAAATGGAAAAGTAAGGGATGATTGCTCATCTCTCTTGGATAAAAGGAGTACCATTGTCTGTTTTCTGGCACACATAAATAAAACCATTTCTCCCAATTTTCAATCCATAGAGATAACACAAAGTACAGCACAATTTGAAAATATCCATATTATGTATAATATAGTTCTGAATTTACAATATGAGCATCCAAGATAAAGAAATAAATTTATTGATTGTAAAAAAAATAACACCAGCAGAAAAAAATGAACAATCTGATTCCCACCCCTTGCTTTCCACTCCCGTCTAATTTTCAAATCTATTGTACATCAAACTTAAGTAATGACACATCTCTCAAATGACCATACCTCTCTCGTGTGGCCCTTCTCCTGGGGTCCCTGGCCAACAGTTATCTTGCGGAGGAATCGGTCATTTGTATCCATGACTGTTTAAAAAAAAATAAAAAAAAAATAGTTTTTGATCAAATCTTAAAGGGCCTGTGTAACGTAAAAAAAGTCGTTACACAGCTCAAATTGCTTTAAACAAGTTAGTTTTATCATAATT
>JAUKPP010277470.1:0-10853 GCA_032273245.1 Phyllaplysia taylori | reverse complement strand
GCATTGTATTACTACCACCACAATGTTATACTAATCAGATGGCGTCAATTTGATAGGAATGGGCATGGGGAAAAAAAAGAAAAAAAAGAAAGGATGAAGCCGTTTTCACTGAGCGGGCGCGACGCTAACATCACATGTACTATCACTCCATTCCTTGCAATCTCTGTTAGTATCGACATTCACGATACCAATTTCTACATGTTTTACAATTTAATTCCACGTTCTAGGTGAGCGAAAACCAGAATCAATACAGATAAATCACACCACAACGGTTTGCTTCTGATGAAAAAATAAGGGAGTCCGTGATGTGTGTAATTCATGACATACCTAAACATACCTCAAGCGGTAATAACTTTAATTGACTGAACTGAATCAATCAAGGGCTGAACTATTTACAGAGAGAGAGGGAGAGGCAGGGAGAGAGAGGGGGAGAGAGAGAGGGAGAGATAGATAGAGGGAGAGAGAGATAGTGGGAGAGAGAGATAGAGAGATAGAGAGAGAGAGAGAGAGAGAGAGAGAGAGAGAGAGAGAGAGAGAGAGAGAGAGAGGTTAACTCTAAGAGAAGAACTTAACTTTTCACGAAGTCACTTGCAACCACGACAATTTTCCGATCCTTTGCCAACGACATTTCACACTTCCTTTGAGGCTAAAGAGGTGGCGCTGAACGGAATCACAATATTGCGCATTGGCACCTTCGAATCATCACTTGTAGCTCTCGTAACTAAAGGTACCGCCGGAGAGAAGGAGTACCGAGAGATGCAACTTACCTCCCTTTATGACGTAACTCTTAGAGCGCTTCTTCAAACGTGGCGCCTATCCGACAAGGTCCCGTGGTGTTCGGCTCCACCCTGCTATGGTCCAAACCAAAACGGCAAAAAATAAGCTGGCTTCTCTACAAATATATACGTCTTAATAACTACCAGATGAAAAGAACAAGACACACATTTATTTTAGAGTGTACAAGCAAGCAGAAAATCTCATCAAAATTATTATTAACCTAAAACCTATAAATTAGCGGTAAATATTGATTCACATCAACCACGTCATGATTCTAGTTTTTTACTCTCTTATGACGTAGTAACGCGTTAGAGTAGGAATTTTGCTACTCTTTTGCGTATACATTTTTCTTTCTCTTTCCGCTTACTAATCCAGACCGAGCTTGCATCTCTTTATAAAATTATTAGCTCTTTGGTTGTGGATCAAGAGAATGTATTACAAGATAAATGACCAGCAGTAATCACGAACAGAAATAAATCATTACAACTAAATGTCACTCCAACTTACATTCTCCAGGTGAACTAAATATCATATTCGGGTTCAAAACCTACCAAATTTGTATAATTTTTCATTAAACCAGTTAGTTATACCATGAATCGTGTCATTTTATTACATTTAATTTTTCTGAAGTCTGGTTGAGGTGTGCAATTTTTACTACTGCTTGTATTTCCACACGCGTTGCAAACTTTTTCGAATCCTTGGGGATCCCAGATTGCAGTATCTCTGTTGGAGAGCCACTTTCATCCTCGTCTCTCTCTCTCTCTCTCTCTCTCTCTCTGTGTGTGTGTGTGTGTGTGTGTGTGTATGTGTGTGTGTGTGTGTGTGTGTGTGTGTGCGCGAATCCTTGGGGATCCCAGATTGCAGTATCTCTGTTGGAGAGCCACTTTCATCCTCGTCTGTAACAAAATGTCACAAAACGGAGAATCATTTTTCATTGTCTTGGTTCTCAACCATGATTCACTCAAGACTTCAACCCTTTGCTTTCTTGTTGTACGTGGGAGGGGAATGGTAGTAGTAGTAAGGCGCCAGCGTCAGCTGTTTTGGCCCCTTTTTGTTTTGTTTAGTTAACGTAAGCCCCTAATAAGGCTTTAATTTCCCTGAGGGTTGTTCTTTGCGTGGTGCACCGGTAGGCACTACGTGGTCACGCAAAACCATGTTACCCAAAATTGTTTGTCTAAGAAAATAAACAACAACAACAACAACAACAACAACAATCCCCTCGGCCCTTCCCACCGAAAAAAAAAAAAAGAAAAAAAAAGGAACCGCTCGTCCATGCCAAAACAAGGTTTAAAACTAAACGAAACAAAAGCAGAGCATTCCGAAATCGAAACCCAATGATAGGAAAGACCCCCCCAAAAAAAACAACAACAACAATAACAACAACAACAACAAAACAACCCCACCATAAAACAAACAAACAAACAAACCAAACCAAACCAAAATTTCTCTTTCTCCCCCTCTCCAACTCCTTCCCCTCCCCTCTTTCTCCCCCTCTATAGACCTCTCCAACTCCCTCCCCTCCCCTCTCCAGCCCCCTCCCCTCTCCAGCTTCATCCCCTCTGAGATAACAGAAGCTGTTGGCACCCAGTGCTCCTGCTCTTCACAAGGTCTCCCCTTGGGACACGACACAGTGTAAAAATAGACGACGCCAACCAAATTTTTGGGGAAAGGAAAGAATCGAAATCGAAGGGTTGCCTTCCCTTCCTGCCACCCCCTGTCCTGTCCTGTCCTTCCTCCATGCTCCACGCTATGTCGAGTTCTGTGAGATGAGATTCACAGAGGGAAAGGAAGCGGAGGAACCGGAAGTGACGAGTTGTGCGCACGCGCAGTGAGGCGGCTCGGTTGATAGCCTAATGGCGGCCAGCCTGCCTTACAGAGGCTGGGGCTGGTGGAAATACGGTTATCGCCGGCCCTGGGGTGCTGGCTGGAGTGGCTAGGAAAGTGCTGTCTTCATCGATTTTTCTCTCCCGTCGCTTCCATCCCCAAACCGTCTTCCAGAAGGGAAAAAAAAGCTCGCTATTTTTGTCACAACTTAATTCGTTTCTCAGAGGAAAGGGGTCAAATTTCCCCTCTGCTGCCTCAGTCCCATGAAAAAGGTCACCACTTATATGACAGTGGGAGAGGGAGAGAAAGACAAAGGAAGACGGACAGCGAGAGAGTGATGGATACTGCTGGTGAGATGGGAGAGAGACAAAGAGAGAAAGGCTCAGGGAGAAATATTATGGATAGTGAGAATGATAGTGAAACCACAAAAGAGACAGTGTGTGTATGTCTTTCTGTGTATGAATGTGTGCGTGTATGGGAGGGGGGGGGGGGGGGGGGCGGCCAATTGGCTTAACATCCCTTACAACACTGTAAGGTCATTTAAGGGACGGGCTACTTCCATCCTGTCTGTCAGGGCCAAGCCGAGCTCAGGGGAACATTGTCCCAGCTAAAAAAAAACGGAGATATGATCGATCAAACGAACTGCCAACTACCCATGTAAGAAGAGAAGAAAACTTGGCCCAGTGCGGCGTACCTTGAGGCCAAAGTGCCACTGGTCTGGGTTGACCGAGGTGTTGTACTGCACCACAAAGTACTGGACCGGGGCGTTGTTGTAACTGCCGGGCATCCAGTGAAGGGTCACGTTCTTGTTGCAATACTCGTGGTACACTTTGCTCGGGGCTTCTGGTCGATCTACAGGAGACAACAAATGATAATAAACAAATGAAACATACATGTCTGCAGGTTACAAGGGTTCATTTAATTGTCATTGTTGAGGTTTACAGCGCTGTCAAGACTGTAAGGTCATTTCAGAGCTAGGAAATAAATCAGGACTTAGGACTTTTTCTCAGAAATACAACAGAAGTAGGGACAAAACTCTTTTTTTCACCTTTGACAGTGAGCACAGCCGACGCGGACGAGGAGTCCAACCCGTTAGTGGCCACACACGTGTATGTCCCCGAGTCCCTCACGATGGTGCCGCTAATGGTCAGCGAGTTGTCCTGGATATTGGTGGTCATCCTCTGGTCATTCGAGGTGATCTCCTTCCCATCTTTGTACCAGACAATTCTCAGATTGTTCACTTCCTCTGGGTCTGTGGTACCAGAGCAGGTGAACTTGCCGTCGTTTCCAGCGTTGACTTCAAGGTCACCGGGTCTCTGCTCGATCTGCGTCTTGCGTCTGACGACCAGCACGCCCTCCGCGCTCGTCGTGTTGTACAAGTTCTGTGCCTGGCAGCGGTAGTGACCGGCGTCGGCGAGGACAACGCTCTGAATAGAAATAAAAAAGCAAACTGAATGATCCCTGTTGAATTTTTGCATCACTATCAATATTGTAAGGCGCTAAAAGAGGTAGATCTATTTATATTGATACAATAGAAACATAGGGGACGGATCAAACAAGACAACCCATCAACCACTTGGAACCCTAAATAAATAATAATAAATAAATAAATGGTGTTTTTAATGGTGATACAAACACAATCATAATTTATGCCTTCAATAATACAATGTACATATGAACATTATAACATGCGCACAAGTTACGCATTACCACTTGGGCCAAGTGAGGAAATTTGTGTCAACAGCCTTACCCAAGGATACAACATGGGGCCCATCCGCAGGGATTCAAACCCAGTAAGATTACGAGTCTGGCAGCCCAACCACTAGGCCGCCGACACCACAATATAAGTAATACAAGACCAACACCTGTGGTGCAGTGGTTAGGCTCTTCCCCCATCACAAATAAGACATGAATTCAGAGCCCACTAGGGGCAGATTTCAAATTGACTATCCTCATTTCTCTGATGGAATGTTGTATCCCTGTCAGCCCGGGTTGGCCCACACAAGCAGGGCTTAAGTAGCCCACTTCTTCAATGCCCTAACAGTGCTACAAGGGATAAATGCAAAAAGCCAACAAGGAATCAACGCCCATCTGTAACCCTAACCCTGCCTATGTAATGCCCGTCTCACCCTGACATGGAGATCCCCCGAGGACAAAATCTCGTAGCGTCCACCCGTAATCTGCTCATCATTCCTGAACCAGGTGATGATCGGGTCAGGTTTTCCTGTGACCTTACAGGTCAAGTTCACTGGGCGACCTTCGGCACTGAACTTCATGGGGTCTGGCGGCGCAATGATGGTCGGCGCTTCAGCTGGGAGGAGCAGATGGAAAAAACCATTTTGATATTGTTTCAGATCAGATCAGAACATTGTTTTTTATCTTTAACGAGAAAGTTGTCATGATTATATAGAGGGTAGGATGTTAAGTAAGACAAAATGCAGTATTTCGTTGATGGTTTACCGATACATAGTAAGGTCATATGTTTGTTTTGTTGGGATATTTCATAGCACTACCGACCCCTGTAATGTCATCTCCGTGCCAGAGAGCAGAATATGACACAGGTAACACCTGAAGGATCAGGCCAACAAAGGTACGAGGGATTTTGATCGTTTTGTTGAAGTTTTACAGCCCTATCTACATGATGAGTCCTAGGAAGTAGAAGAGGAAATTGGTTTGATTTGGTTTGAACACCACATGTAATGCTGTAAGGTCAATTACGAGGCGGGACCTCCTTGTTTTACGTTCATCTCCGATAGGACGGGGGTCAGAGCCATTAAAACGGAGATGAGGAGAAATAGTACAACTCAATGTATAGATAGAGGAGTAAGAGACAGACTGCATCAGAGCACTCCTCCAACCACCAAAAGGAATGATCTACAAGAGTCGAACATTAAATTGAGATAGGATAAGTCGAGGTTAAAAAAAATGTTGCAAGGGGTGTAAAACTATAATTCTCTAAGAGAGTTACTAAAAATGTGCAAATGCTTATCACAACTTACCGAGAACATTGAGGTACACATCTGAGAAAGCATAACCATGGAGATTTGAGGCGTTGCACTGGATCACCATATGGTCTGTCTGTACTACGTTCTCAATGAAGAGTTTTGTCGCCGTCGGCTTCTTCAGGCGGCCCACAAATCTTGGATCTGTGAGGTCTGAAAGAGAAAATGGCACAATTAATCGTAGAAGTACATAAAAACTTAAGAAACTTTAAAATTGTGATGATGATATGAATTGAAGTTACATAGATATCATAATTACCGACTCTACGCGATTTACGATCTAGTTTTACCCCAGCACTGAAGTCACTCAGAAACCTTCTCAACTTCCTGGGAAGCTAACAGTGTAAACTGCCATTTTGCAGGTGCTAAACCCTGACATACTGACAAGATTTTGCCACTCCGCCTAACATTCCTCTGGATGCAGCTTGAGACACTCACCATCGTAAGGCACGCCGTCCACAAACCACTTGATGGCTGGCTCTGGGTTCCCGTCCGCCATGCACTCAAACTCCACGTTGCCACCCACGCCAATCTCCACGTCCTGAGGCTCTTTCACAAAGTAAGGTCGGGCTGCGGGAAGCAACAAAGGTCAAACTTATGATTAGAAACATGATTTATCATACGCAGTGTGGTTGTAGATCAGTGTTTATTCTACGAATTGCCAAGTTATAATTACAAGTATTAACAAAAGATTACAAATGGCATCTTCACAAGTATAATAAATCCTAATCTACCGTCACATCATGAGTGTTGTAAATTGTTCATACCCTACTGTGCGGTATGAATATAAGTATTTGAAATTGTATAGCCTGACGTTCCACTCAACAGCAAGCTCTATGCATTTAACAAGCTATTTTATCATCATGGGTGTAACAAAAAAGTTCCAAACACTGAAATCAGTCTCTTAAAGGGGCAGTATGAAGGTTTAGGTCACTTTTGATACGTTTTAGGCCATTTGCTAATGAACACCATAGCTATTGCCCCACCCCTGCCCCTTGGCTACGAAGCAAAATATTGTCGTTCCTATTTTTCTCCTGCACGAGCAGTAAAAAAAAGGGGGGGATGAGAGATCCTATGAAGAGCAGAAACAAAGAAATGAAATACACACTGCAAACTAAGCAGAGCACGCAGACTAAACATTTTTGAGAGACGAGAAAAAAAAAGAAGGTAAAAATGCATACAGTGGAGGAAACACTTGTGCTTAAAAAACCCAGAGTGATCTACTCTTCCTTCACATTCTCTGAAACATCACGCGTAATTTGACGTGTTTTCGCATCTTAGTTTGCGGGAAAATTTCTTGTTACAATAGGCACCCATCAAGTCTCATTTTCCAACCCTTAATTACACTATTTAATCGTCAGATTGCCTAAGGGCCTTTATAATACAATAGTCTATCTATTGCTTAACAAAAAGAGAAGGGACAATCTTTACACCACCTTCTGTAAAGAAACTGAATGCTGAAAAGATACCGAAGTCCATATATTGTAAGGAATAGGTAGCCGCAATCAGTTAAACTAGACGTAAAACTCCTCTCTCGCCTGCTTGCTGAATGTGCGTATACAGAAAACCTCTTTGATTGTCATTGCAGCCTAAACATTCGACTACGGACATCAAACTTACACTGCACACGGATGGAGAAGGTCCTGATCTTTCGCTCCTGGCTCACACTGTTAGTTGCCCAGCACTCATATCTTCCTGCGTCCTCAAACCGAAGACTTGTAAACTCCAGTTCTTGGGCAAAACTTTTGAGAACTGCTAGTTCTGACATGGTCTTGTTGTCTGACCGCTCCCAGTGGACGTCTGGGGTTGGGCTGGGGAGGAAGGAAGATGGAAAAAAACTTGTTTATTCTTGTTTCTTTTATGTAGTTAGAGGAAAACGAAATGTGCAAAACAATAGGATAAAAATGATGAAATGCCACACAGACTTTTAGGTTATGTCTAATTTTTCTTTTCTTAATCAAGAAGCTTACGATTTGCTGTGTTGAGTGACATAAGTAGGCCTAAATATTGCTCACTGGCTCACACACTCATTAGAGAATCAGTTATGGAACTTTAAATGTTCATGTTTCTTTCGCCTCTTGTTAACCATACAATACTATCCACACTATCAAAACAATTCACTGTCAAGGAGTCTGAAGGACAACGGACGTCTATTGACTTGTAAAACCACAAAGTCCTTTAAGAGACATGCTACTTCGACCCAGCCTGTCAGGGCCAACCTGAGACTGACAGGGAAATAAACTCCCGCCCTCTGCGTAATGGGCAAAGAGCCTTATTATAACACTACTGATGCTGGTGGACAATAGACTTTTCATGGCACCATTGACACAGTAAGGGCATTTCAGAGCCAGGGTATCATACAGTTTCCAGATGAAGACAATAGTAATAGGCCAACTTACAACACAGAAGAAAAAGTAGACAAAGAACCCCTTTTGTAATAAAGAGCCCATGTTACATTACTATAGAATTAGAAACAGCGGATGCACCAAAAGACAAAAGACAACCAACTAAAGCTACGAGAACAAAAGAATGAAGTAGAAACAGAATAACAGCAATAAGCAACGGCATATTATTTTATATCACACCTTTAAATTTTCTATAAGGAGCGGATATGATTACGAGGTAATCTAATCAACTATGAGGCAAGAAAAGGTCAAACTGAAAATCAAATGACAAAGACACAAGAGTGCAAACCATCTCAACACTTACTTGCCAGCAAAAATGCATTTGACATTCAAGCTGTCGCCAAGGAGACCAAACCGATCGCTCTGATCCGCCCACAGATACTCCACAGTGGTATACTCCATTCCTGGAGGAGAACAAAATGATTGGCTGGATAAGCTTGTAATGCTTCTTGTAACTTTTTGTAACCAGAAATTTTTTCTGCCAAACAACAACTTTAACAAGGGTGTATAATAATTTGTTCCATACAAACCTTGATTCCACTTTTTATACTACTAACGGTGATCAAAATTGGTTGTAGATGTCAATAAACAAAGTTTAAGTATTTAGAAGCTCAGTGTGTTGATGTTTGTTCCAATGGCATGTCTCATATCCAGCACAAGTGGGGTGACTAGCGGATGCTCCCACTGTCCATTTGGTCATCAAGAGTTGGGAGGCTCTTGTGGTCTAGAGGTTATGGTGTTTGCCTCTTATACCAATGGTCCCGAGTTCAACTGCTGGCATGCTACTCCCAATTCATTTTGTCTCCTTCTATGCCTTGTCTACCCTTTCAACTAACTATCTGGCTCTTCCTCTCCCTCTCTTCCTAGTCTCCTCCTACTCCCTACTACTCTTGTTATCTGCTTTTCTGTATTGCAAAACTGGGTATGCTTACGTCCAACTGGGCTCATGAAGTGTAGCGGTCCTTGGGCATTGTCCCTCATGATATTGTTGAGAGCAACACAGGCGTATGGTTGGTCGTTGTACCGATCGTCTTCAGTGACGTGAGCAAACCGCAGACGATCTGACCAGACAAAATGAGAAAAAAAAAAACGCTTTTAAAGCACAAGCTTGGAATTGACAACTTTTTTCAAAACTTAATTAGGGACACTCAAATTTACAAACTAAGATCATGTAACATAAACAAGGAAGAAACTTAAGCTACGTTCTGTTGAAAACTAATGTGCCAGCACCAGGCAACTGGACGATACAATCGTCATTTCCGCTGGGGTTGAAATCAATCTTATTTCTCTTCCACAGATAGCTAAAAAAACACAAGAAACAAAGGACAAAGCAATGTCAAAAGGAGGGAGCCACAAAATATGTAACACAGATCTGGGTTTTTTTCCCTCTCAGTCTGGGTTGGCCCTGACAGGCAGGGTTGAAGTAGCCCGTCTCTTAAATGACCTTACAGTGTTGCAGGGGACGTAAAACTGGTGACCAAAATTAAGAGACAGGCAACTTCATCCCTGCCTGTCAGTGCCAACCCGGGCTGAGAGAGAAAAATCCCAGCAGAAAAACAACAACTGATCCTCCATGGGATCAAACTCGGGTCTTCTACATAACAGGTGAAGAACCTAACCCACTACACCACAGCGGCGGTACTATTGGTGTGATGTAGCCTATGTAGTTCGGGCAGAGAGAAATACACAGATATTCTCATTGTTTGGTTAAGGTTTTAGGGCTCAATCATCTAAGAATGGTGTCAGAAAGCACAATTGTGGGCACTTTGTGAAGGCTTTACTGGACTATGGACACTGTAAGTTGTATTATGGTCGTTCACCATCAGGAATTACAATGTGGACAACCGTAACACAAAGGAAGAAGGCAAAGAAGCAGACGACATCAGAACACCCACCAGCTGCCCACACACAATCACAGAATGATCTGCAGGCATCTCTAACTTAGGATATCCATAATTTAAGATTTCTGAGAAAGAGCATGGTAAGGAGAAAAACAAGGGTTGTCCATAAAATAAGGAAAAATATGGCCATTGCTTACCAAGTTTCATGTCAATTTTAATATTACTGACTAAAAATGACTAGGAAGATTTTTATCAATGGCCATTTTATCATTCCTGTTCTAACTGTCGCACAAGGAAAAAATTATGACACTTCTGCACAGATACAAAGGCAGACATCTTACATTCTCTATCCATAGAGACTCGGGCGTCGTAGTTGAGCACCTCCATGCCGCCAATCTTCAGTTTGGTGATCCAGAAAACGGACGGGGGTGGAACGCTCTCAGGTGGCACACACGGCAGGGTGTACGGCCTTCCCAGTTGAGGGTAGTGATATTTCGGGTCTTCGTTGATGAACTTGGCCAGCCTTGCCTCCCTTAGGTTGATTGTGACAGAAGCAGATGTGCCAAAGTCGTTGCGAGCGAAGCATTGGTAGATGCCCTCATCTTTGTCCTCTGGTCTGTTGATGACTAACGTGCCAGCACCAGGCAACTGGACGATACGATCGTCATTTCCGCTGGGGTTGAAATCAATCCTATTCCTCTGCCACAGATAGCTAAAAAACACAACAAACAAAGGATAAAGCAATGTCAAAAGGAAGCAGCCACAAAATATGTAACACAACCTTGAGAAAAAATTACAAAGATGATATTCACGATGGTTACTACAATTGTAAATCACATTCCTTTTCGAGAGACACTGAGAGAGAGATGGAGTGGGAGAAGGAAGGAAAGAGAGAGGAGAACAGAGATAGAGACAGAGGGAGGGGAAGATTTGTTTTGTTTTGGTTAGGGTTTTAGGGCTCCATAAACTCTATAAGGTCATTTCGGCGCCCAGAACCATTCCAA
>JAUKPP010277469.1:0-20770 GCA_032273245.1 Phyllaplysia taylori | reverse complement strand
CCCACATTTGGGGCCTTGTGGTTTTTTTTTTATTTGGTTTTTTTTAACCGCCGTTTTCCCTTTTTCCTCCCTTCTACCCCCCCCCCCCCCCCCCCCTCAAAGTCGGAATTCCGGTGCTGAAAATCACAAATATAGTCATCGAGCGCGAAGAGGAAAATGTGCAATTCAGACACCGATATGCCCTTAGAGTGTTGACAGAAAGTAAAAACCCAAACAATGAAGCATGACGTAATGGACAAAGTCCTGACATCTAATTCACCCAGTTGGTGGTTGGCGAGTGTTCTGCCGCAGTTTGCTACTTCTGCTTCCTAGTGTTGCTGTTGTTCTAATCTACTCCCTGGTGCTGAAATGATCTTTCAATGCCAATAGTGCCGTAAAACCGTAACCAAACGAACACACAAACCAATTCACCAGGGATATCGGACTTTCACTCTAAGACTGGTTGCCTTCCCCGATTGTCTCCATGTTCCAGCAAGGTTCGCTTACTCGTGTCAACTTTGCATTCTCTCGAACAGAGATAAGCCGTATCTCAGCCTACAGAAAACAGGGTGGAGTCTCTTTCTCATTGAAGACTTATCGCTTTCCACCCTGGGTATATAACACAGATTGGGATGACCGATCGCTGCATAAGCAAGGCCAACCAAGGGGACAACTGAACGTACAGGGAACAGTGAGTGCACGAAATATTGTTATTGTTATTATATTCTACTACCACAAATATAATGATTGCATTTATTAATGGTTGCACTTAAAATGAATATCTCGTCCTCAAAAGGAAACACTATGTCCTCTACAGTCTAATTTAGGCTACCCAGGCAAACATGAATCACCCAGAAGCTTTCTCAGTTTTCTGAGGATGCATACTGTGTAAGCCGCCATGCTTTTCAAGCGGAAAAAAGACGAGCCTAAATATGACACTATCTTTCGTTGTCTACGGCCGGGCAGTTACATTTCAGTGAAGTTACGAAAAATAATGTAGAGCGTCTTTCCCAAGGACACAACGTCGGGCCCAAGCGGTGATTCGAACCCTCAACTTCATGTGTTTTTAGTTCGACAACCCAACCAGTAGACGACCGGGCCATAGATTTCCGGTAGAAGTTAGTCATAGAGACACCAGCTGATAGACTGACGGCTGTTGCCCATTTTTTAATTTATTCTATACATATTGTTACTTTATACTCCAGAAATGTAATTACTTTTACTTTCGTGATCTCGACCCGAGGAAGGCTAGAGTCTGGCCAAAATTTCGTAGGAATATTTATGTGAATTAGAGTATGTCTACAATAAGAATTGTATTGCGGTAATGGTACGAGTATGTGACCATTATGCCGCTTGTGTTTAAATTCATGTTACAATTTCTTTTGGTTCCCCGGAGTCCCCCCTTACAATATCTCCGTTAAAGAACAACTTCCTTCTAGGCCTCTTGCCTTTTTAAGTATACATTCATACGCTAAACAACTATAGGAAATCTACCATGCGATGGTTGGTGACGTAAATGTAATGTCTAATAGACAGTTACGTCTGTCTACCTATGCACCACACATTTACAATCCTGATGACATGAGCATATTTTTCTGATGATATCATTAAAATATTTTCAACTGACATGGAAAGGTATAGAAATACGGGGAATCTTTGATGTTTATTCTTTTATAAGTTCAGAAGGCCATTTCATCAGAAAAGGTTCTTCCAGGCGTTTGTTGAATGGTTTCTTATTCGAATGCTTTTTTCAAATTTATATTGAGAGCGCCTGGTTCTTACAACTTATATGGGGTCTCTTTTTAGCAGATACGAGGCGCTATCGAAAAAGAAGGCTCTCTGTAAGTAGTTTAAGCCTAGATAGACTTCTTCTCTTCAAGTAAGCCCACTCACTTTTTGTGAAAATTCATAGAGGTGAAAGCAGAACCGCCGTGCACACATAAGGAATACTAGCTAAAATTCCATTCTATGAATGGGGTTCCGCCCCCTCCCTCTCTCCCTCTCTCTGCCTTTCTTTCTCCACCACCCTGCCTCAGATCAAAATATGTTTCTCGCCGCTATCTCTCTCTTTCTATCTCTTCATCTACCTATCTATCTCCCTCTCACTTTGTTCCTTTCTCCCATTCTCCCTCTCTCTCATTTCCTCCTTCTAGCTCACTCAGTCACTGTGTCTATTTCTCTGGCTCAAATAGATTACATAAATCTAAACAAACACTACAAAATGTTCATCTCTTTCAGAAGGACCACCAATATTCTCACTCTATTCTTTCTTTTCTCTCTCTATATATATATCTATCTATATCTACATCATCATTCACCTCCCCCCTGTTCTCTCCTCCTTTGTTTGTCTCTCTTCCACTATAGTCTCATGTGATATTATTATAGTGCAGCAAAAAGTTTGTGGCGCAAGTATTTCTTGCTCTTCACCCACACCACTGTTAGAAATTTTGCCAAACTTAGCACAGGGATTTCTTTCAATTTGTCCGAACAGGACTACATTTTTTTCTGAATCGATTAGTTCGTTATTTCTAGAATATTCTTTAATGAGATCGATCAATGACAGCAAAGCGTCGCAATTGGGAATTTCTCGATATTACAGTGAATGGCAATTAGGTGCTCATTTTCTCTCACGTAACAAAGCGAGGGGTGTGCAAATTCGACCGTCGACCTCCACTCATGTAAAGGTTATAAAGGATATTCCCAAGTTAGCTGCTATGCTGTTACATTGTTTATAAAGATGAATCCAAACAGAAAAATACAATCCTGTTGAGACTAATGGAAACAAACCCCTGTGGCAAGTTTTGGAAAAATTCCTGCAGTAGTTTCGGATCAAATTGAATGAAACCTTCGCCGCGTATCTTTTACCGAACACCAACAAATCAACAAAGGCAGCACAACCTACACCATCGTTCACGCCATCTTGAGCTCAGCTCATGAGTTTGGATTTTTTTTTTATAAGCCGTTCCGTTTGCCTGTCCACACCCGCAGCTGTGTCCGAAAGTTCTAAGGCTCCTCCCAAACCGGCGAGTTGGAGCGATGGTCGAGATGAACCCTAAATGAATAATGTGCCGTGGCCCAGTTGGAGCAACTCAACCCGTCCTAAACAGCTCTCAAAAAACGTAAATCTATATTTTTTAAAAGGTCCAGCTACCAATTTCATTTCTAGCCCCCCCCCCCCCCCCCCTCACCATTGTCTTATCCATATCGGTGGCGGGGATGTTGGCAAGGTTTAGGCATAATAACGTTATTTTGAGGGAAGTAGGGAATTCACATTCTCTGTTTTAAAGGTATTCAATTTATATTGAAGGTGGATTCGTTTTCAATTGTTTAGAGTTCTTGTAAAAGATGACTGTTGAAATTTTAGTGGATAGATTATATTCTCAGATCTAGTCTGCTGACAAGTTACAGAAATATTATCCATATTGTACCACAGACAATTATAGGCCTACAGGGTGGGGTTTTTTTTATTGATCGATTATAAACTTGAATAACTAAAAGACGATACAAGATAGAAATATTCTCTTTTCAACTGATGAATCCTTATGCATTTGAGTTTTCTTTCTGTACAAAATCAACCGATTTTATTCACAGACTGCGCGACAGCGCCAGTTTGCACGAATAGACCCTGCTCTTTAGCGCACAGAAATGACGATAATCTTGCATTTCCTATGTGCCTTTACAAAGCAGATCGCGCGCCTGCAGTTCTGAGACCATTCCAAATGAGCACAGCAAGAAAAGTGCAATCCAAAACTCAATCAGATCTTGGTATTAAAATTTGGCAAAAACTGGTAATATGAATTGCCATGACAAGGACAGCAAGAAGTGGATTTGCGAAATGCATTGTGTCCGTTTGATTAAAAAAGAAGACGACTTCATTAATTTGATACCCCTAGAAACATCCGTGCTTCAAACAATGATTAACAAATTTCATGTACGTAAGACATAACGTTAGAGCTTTGCAGACATCACTGAGTTTGGGAAACAGTTTTATCCATCTTTTTATGATGATTTCTAGCAGTCCTTCTCTTTGGTATAACAACAGTGCGTTGTTTTGACGCCATAGCTGAAAAGGGCCTTGTTCCGATAACTTCTTTTCAGAATGCTTTCTTTTTCAACGTAATCTTATACAAAACTTAAATAGCCAGTGCATGATATGCGAAAACCCGTTCGCTTTTATCTCTTACCGTTTGAGAGTTATTTCAGTTGAGAATCGATAAATAAAAAAAAACCACCCTGGACAATCTTCGCATTTTCGTTTTTCATCTCACTGTATTGCTAAAGTGAAAATTTGCGAGTATAATACATGTATATTGCGTGTGTGTGTAAGGGGTGGGGAAGGGGGTTGTTTCGAATAGAAGCTAAGATCAATGAATGCTACTATCGCTTTTGATATGAACAAAATGTTCTTTAAATGTTCAGCCAGTGCAAATTTGCAAACATCGTGGAGGTAAAAACCAAACAAACATTGATTGAAAAATAAAAACGTTCAATCCATGTCCTAAGTTCCAGTCGTAACCCCATGAGACTGGAGTGTGAATGTTATTTGACACCTAGAAACACGAGATGGACGTGAGAATGACGCATACACTTTGCGGCAGCCTACGCTTGAACAATCCATAGGATAGCGCTATCAATATCATTGCAGGTTCAGTATCTTGTTTGTGCTATAAGTCAGTGAAAAAAATCAATTTCACTTTTGCATTACAAGATCCTGAGAGATAATAACCCTTCACACAAATCCAAAACAAGAGATGTGCCATAAGGTAATTGCTTTAGTTTTCCTTTTGCAAACGGGGAATCTGGACTAAATTGTGTCTTATGTGACACCAGCCGCCTCATTTCAAGACACTGTCATAATAATAATAATATAATAAGTTGACAGCTTTTGTCAATATATTTTTTTTTCAATATCTATCTTTTAGATACCTAATTTGATAAAAAAAAATAAAAAATCTCTCGTTCCAAGAACAAAGAGAACACAAATGAAACAAGCATCGTAGATTTCGTGTATTTGTAAACTTCAAACTTAACCGTAACAATAGCAAGATCGATATCGTTACTTAAGTTTCAACATTAACTTTCTTTGTAGATAGCCAATCTTGAAATTCATCAAGCCACAAATTCCCTTGACAACGTATGTCAATGCTCTGTAGTAACAAATCCTTTGAAGCTAATAATTCGTGTCTGATTTTCTGTCTTAGGAAAATGTTCTAAGATACTCATTTTAGTCAGAAAAAAAATATGTTGCATCTTTCATAACAGAGATCGCTTCCTGTCCACTCGAAAAACAGCTGTGTTGCAACGTGATAAAATCAGCCCCTTCGCTTATTAGATTTTGGGCATTTCGAGTTATCGGTATCATGTTAAGTCTTGAACATTTTTCTTGCGGAATGTCCAGACATTATCATTTTCAACTTTCATAGAAGTTGAGACATTTTCGATTTTGATAAAGTCGGAGTCACCCACTATTCGAAGGAAAATAAGCGATAAAATGTCCATTATTGACTGGAAGCTTTCAGAATTAACAATACTCTTGAGCATAATTCACTATACGGTGTGGTTTTAAATGAATAGAAGGCACTTGGTCACAAAAATTATTTATGCTAAAAATGGCCAGGCACTCTGAAAAAGGCTGATAACTATGTCCCTTTTCGTTGGTGCTGTTGTTGTTGTTGTTGTTGTTGTTGTTGTTGTTGTTGGAAGTGTGTACTGTTGTATAACGTTTATTGTATACACGTGTTGTTTGTTAGTGGTTTAACTTCATTTAATAGGCTATTCCTTAGCCGTACAGTAGTTTTACTCGAGTCAACAAAAACAGATAGTCATGTTAATGAAAAAGTTGCAACAGATCAAAGACATCTTTGAAGCTTTGAATTTTTTTTTGATATTATTACGTTTAATTGATAAACAACGATGCGAATTATTGTCTAATTTGTCTCGTAGTACCCAAGGTGACGTATATTTGAGATATTTCATAACATTTTGTCTTGTAACATGCATTTGGCAAGTAGTATTGTTTTTTTTTCACACTTCATTTTGATCAATTCTTGATTAATTTGAGAATGGAATCAAACCAATGCTTTGTTTACTAGTGACATACATTAGCACACCAAAGCTTTGACAGGAGCAAATGGAGACATGGCTAGGGTCAAGTTTGTCATTGCCATCGAATTTTATGTGCGATAGAAATATTGTTTTCTGTGGGTTAAATGGGTAAAGAAGCCAGGGGATTCTAACCGTTTTTAGTCATATCTGTTGAAGGCTCTATATATATCTGGTCAAAATTGATTTCATAATATGCATATCGCTTGCATAAAATAAGTTGTCATGAAATATAAATCTAAAACAAACAAAAACAGAAAACGGAGAGGGGGTGGCAATGTTTGGATAGGTAACTATTCAGAAAAGATTATATTCACTAAAGTATAACACTGACATTTTGAGGCCCAACCCATCAGGAATTTGTATCAAGTTTAAAGTCGAGTTTTCACTCACTTATCAGCAGACAAAGGTCTGTGCTGCCAATCTTCAAAAGCAAACAGCAAAAAGTTACATAGAATAGACGTAACGATAACAATATCCACGGCGTTTTTTTTTCTTCTGAGGCTGAAGTCCTATTCAGTTCAGCTATTTTTTTTATAAAGGAGTTACACCTCAAACACAAACAAAAAACTCAATTGCTTGGCACTTTCTCTTTATGTGTCTATGACACTTCCGAGGACAAGAACAGAACAGTAAAAAAAAAAGCGAGGAACAAATACGAACAATATTTTTTGCAGGTAAATTCAAGTCTCAAAAGAGTTCCCTAGTCTCTTATCTTCGAAGTTTATCTGCAACCACCACGCCCACAGAGCAACAATACATCCTTCACAGACCCTTCCACTCACCCCCCCCCCCCCCCTTTCTTCCTCCTTTAACTTTCCTTCTCCTCCTTGCGCGAAAAAATTCCTGGCCGTTCAAAATTTGTTTCCCGTTTAGCACCTTCTCATGTGTTGAATCCTTCACACTTATCAGTACTTGAACCCAGTTTCAGACTCCAACAGCCCACGCAAATTCAATTTGTAAGGGCGGTTCCGGGCAGAATAATCCTGCAAGGGGGTTAACCGTTGTCGCCACAGCATTTTGTCCGCCTGTATTGACTGTATTTGTTATCATCTTGCAAATTCTTGCGATAAGCCTCGGTGTACATGACAGTTGGGGACTCACGTGGTCCGTGGTTCCTTCTGGTTCCTGACAGAGGTGGCAGAGGCGCCCTTTCTGACTGGAGCAGGGCGACTGTGAGATAAGCTGGTAGTGAGGGGAAACAGGGGGACGGACACGGACTTTCACACAATAGAGTTTTGATCGAGGTGTCATTGACTGTGGAATGACGTCATTGCTGGAAGTCAGGTCTTCTGCAAATATGACGTCACAATATGTAGGCCATTAAACAGAGGAAAATAAGCAGTCCGTTCATGTAATAATCGTATTCGTATTTAAAAATGTTCATAATGTGAAAGTGTTATACCAATCCAGTGGTCCTTTTTTCTATGCATATTGGGCATCTGGGCAACATTTCTGTACATCCTCTACATTTTATCAAGTTTATCTTCACTTACTCCACATGGTGCAAAACGCATAGCGTCTACTAGGCTAAGAAATTAAACAGAACTCCAAACAAAAAATTAATCGGCTTAAGATGAAGCAAAGAAAATTATAACTATGATAATTCTCCAACCGGTCCTGTTGTGGTAGCTTCCAACCCGTGTCAATTTAGTCATCAAGTTGCCCTTGCGCAAAATCATACTTTATGAATACTATTCTTGAACATGTATTTCTTTGAACTTTGTAATCAAACACAACCAAGGCCTACAGAGACATCGTCTAAATGACAACAGTAAAACAGTGGTTCCCACATTGTTACAACTTGCTCAAAGAATAGATCGGAGATGCGATTGTTCGTGAAGTGGAATGGGCATGTCAAGGCAGCTATAGATCTATGGTGTCTTCACAAATGTGGAAGATAAGCCAAGCACATAAATCCCAACTTCAAAGAATTGAATTTTATACAAAGCTATGGCTGAAAGAGACATGGGGAAGGGAAAATGTTAGAGAGGAAAGACCGCGTGCGCGTGTGTGTGTGTGTGTGTGTGTGTGTGTGTTAGTGTGTTTTTGTGAGTGTGTGTATGTGTGTGAAAAAGAGGCGGGGGGAGGGGCGAGATTCGGTTTGATTTTAGTTTTTACATCCCTTGCAAAGCTCAAATGTCAACTAAGAGGGAGCTACTTCAAACCTGCCTGTCAGGGTTGAGAGCGAAAGGGCCGAGTCGAAAGACTTAGATGCTCGTCCCCGCGGGGGAATCAAACTCGGGTCTTATGCTCGATAGGTGAAGACCCTGACCGCTACACCACAAACGTCTAAAGATATAGAGAGAGACGGGAGTGAAAGAAAGAGAGAATGAGGAAAATATAGATAATACATGAGTACAGGGTACCTAGGGGATAGGATAAGAAAGAAGGAAGGCCGAATATAATTTTTTTAGAACATTAAAAAAAACCCCACTTGAGATAAGGAATGAGACATGAGACATAATCAGACAAACGATTTTTAAAAAAAGGCAAGGGATAGTTTTCGAGAGGCAGTGGGCGTTAGAACAGATTAGAAAGTTCAATTTTAGACATATAGTGGAGCGGTCGAAAGCAGTGGGAGAAATCGGGAGAAAAAGTGAAGGAGAAAGAGAAGGAGCAGAGGCAAGCGAGATGACAGAGAGAGGAAAAGAAAACGTTCGTGTATGTCTGTGAAAATCAGGGACACGTCCCGAAACAGAGTGACAGAGATACAGAGAAACACACATGCACACAAAGAGAGAGAGAGAGAGAGAGAGAGAGAGAGAGAGAGAGAGTGAGTGAGAGAGAGAGAGAGAGAGAGAAACAGAGTGACAGAGATACAGAGAAACACACATGTACACAAAGAGAGAGAGAGAGAGTGAGAGAGAGACCGAGAAAGAGAGAGGGACGGATTGAAGGACACAGAGAGGGGGAGGGAAAGAGAAAGAGAGAGAGAGAAAGAGAGAGAGAGAGTTAACCTCGTTAAAGAATCCCTTGAACAAGGACCAGCCTGGGCCTGATATCTATGACGTTATCATCGACCCCCTATGTCCGTGACTGGCCAGCACATCGGCCTCACTGCCTAGACCTCTATAGATTATATCAGAACCCCCCCCCCCTCCCCTACCGTTCCTGTGCCCCTCTTTTATTCCCTATACCTCCCCTCTTTCTATCCGATCGTAAATTCGATGAATTATTATTAAACTTTGTCCAAGTGGAAGCTTTGTAAGGTGACTTTGAAAGGTGACTTTGAAAGAAGGGCGATTTATAATATGGCTGTACACAATGCACTTCGGTCTGTCTAAATGATTAGAAGAAGGCTCCGAGGTCTTTGACAGGTTCGAGGCCTTTAAGAATAGGTTAGATGATACTAGCATGGGTGTGGTGCACCTAGGTGGGAGACATGGTAAGCTTTTCGTCAAAACAAACTTGGGGTTCCCCACAACTCATAAGCTCTGCAGAGCATTAATGGAGACGAAGAGTAAATTTAATTAGAAATGCGGGGGAATTTTACTGTATGAATTATTTTTTTCTTGACTTAAACGCCTCTTGAACTCTCTAGCCTGAGGTTCTATCAGCTTACAGTAGGTATGCTTAGACATAACAAACGTGCCGACACACGTGTTAAACAAACTGGTCTACAAAAAGACTGAAATTGTTTCAACCCAATCACATTATTTTACTGAGCCGGAAAGTGTGGTGTAGTGATAAGGCTCTCCGCAAAGGATCTGAGGTCGTGTCCCACGGGTTGGTCGGCTGTGTACACATGGGAGAAGGCACAACACAAATTATCAACGTTGTTACCATTATGCATGTCATATCGTTGGTTGTTTTGCATAATGGCGAATAGTGCAAATATTGTAGTGGGATATTCGCCTCTTTGCTAAACAATCAGAGATTTGATAGAAGAAAAAATGAAAGCTCAACATAAGGAACATTTTAAAAATCAGAACAAATCACTTCTAACAATGTTGCAGTTTCAACTATATCAGGCCTACTCTATCAGGCCTGCTTTATCAGGCCTACTCTATCAGGCCTACTCTATCAGGCCTACTCTATCAGGCCTACTCTATCAGGCCTACTCTATCAGGCATACTCTATCAGGCATACTCTATCAGGCCTACTCTATCAGGCCTACTCTATCAGGACTACTCTTTCAGGCCTACTCTATCAGGTCTACTCTATCAGGCATACTCTATCAGGCCTACTCTATCAGGCCTACTCTATCAGGCCTACTCTGTCAGGCCTACTCTATCAGGCCTACTCTATATCCTTACAACCACCCGCCCCCACCACCACCAAAACACTAACGTATACCCCATCTTCCCCTCGTTCCCATATCACAAATCATTGAAGGCCTCATCCACTTCAATATCATCTTTATCCTCTTTTAAGACACAATCATTAGCATTTTCAGCATTTGAACTTCCCATCCTTACAATAGTCATCAACGTTCTGGGCATCAGTAAGCTAATATATTTTTACTTTTCTTCATCAATGAAATCATCTCCAGATTCAAAGAAAATTACGCGAAAATATTCGATCGTGGTGAGCTACTTGAGTTTATTTGTGGGTTCTAGAATTTGTTTTTGACGAGTATGGGAGAGGTGTTTGTTCTTTATCCATGTATCAACTGTCAAAATTCAATGTCTGCAAAATTTTGATGTAAGGGCTGTAAACCATAACCACCCTCAGCCCACCCTCCCCTCCCCATCCCCGCCAACCTTTTTGGCTTCCACCCGTAATAAATATACAAACAAACAAACAAACGACAATCGACTGTAAAAAAAAAAAAAAAAAAAAGATTATAATGAAGACAAATTTATAAAAAGAATATATAAAAAGGTGGAAAAAAACATGTCGACGTCACTGGACATAATTTATGGAAAATTTGTTCCCCAGAAAACTGTCCCTGTCATCCCCACACAACATCATGGCGTCCAGGACTCAACTTTTCGTCATGCTAGCACTGGCCGCAACGATGCACAACCCAAGTCTGGCCCAAGGTAAGTGAGCTAGCAATGTTAGTTCTTTTTGTTGAAATTTAGTAAACGGATGATCGCCTTTACATTCAGGTAACCTGATGGCGACACCCACGCCCTATGATCCCCATAATATGCATCCGCATGAGAGGGTATATATATAGTTGAAACCAAAGAAAGGCCACCATGTTATTGTCTTGTGGGTAGAGGATATACAGGTATACAAATATAGCATAAACCAATTAAAAGAGTTTTGATTCGACCTATTTGTAAGTCTTAGGTAAGAGTGGTACGAGTATTATTATAGTTTTAAGTAGGTGTTCTGCGCAGCACTTTCAAATCAGGTTATGTTTCAAGTGGATAGTATGTCTCACATAACAGCCTTCTCCTCCCACATAAAGTATTCTTCCCAGCATAAATCTAAATCAAGGTTCTCTAAATTTATTTATTTTTAAATATAAATCTACCGAATTGACTGTATGTTCTTTAACTTTAAGAGAAATTTATCAGAGTTTGCAAAGTTGAAATTAAAGACATATACCTTCAACAGACAAAGAGATCCCCTCACAGGATCAATGAACTGATAAGAATAGAGTATCTTCTACGTACTAACGTTTTAGATAACATCCCGATAGTGTAGGCCTGGTAGCTTGGAATCATTTGTATAATAAGACAAACTCATAGAGTTTGAGAATGTTTAGTGAAAGTATAGGGATGGGGGTGTTACTAGGCTAAACAGAACACCAATTAACATTCATGATTTGTATAAGACAAACTCATAGAGTTTGAGAATGTTTAGTGAAAGTACAGGGAGGGGGGTGTTACTAGGCTAAACAGTACACCAATTAGAAAGCTAAACTATCTCAAATGTGACAAGATCAATCCTACATAGATTATAGTATGACACATAGAATAGACAGACTGCAGGTCCAGTGGCAAAAAGAAAATGTCAGGAGAATAAAAAAAATAATTACTTTCTCAATAAAGAGGGGCAGACCTAGAAACACATTGGCGTTCATACGGACCGGTAATCGGATAGACAAACGAACAAACGAACAGACGCATGGGTAGAAATGGTCATATGGGGGTTGTTGAACAAAGAACTAACGTGCCAAAAAATGCTGAGGATACAGGAGGCAGACAGGTGAGAGAAGTGAAACAGAAAGAGAGAGCAAGACTCAAGACAGAGGCTAGGGTACGAAAAAAAAAAGAGGGAGCATGCTAAATTTTATATGACAAGCAACAGTTCTTTGGCTAATATTTGTTTACAACCTTGGAGAGAGCTTTTATTTTTACTCATTTTGTTTACCGCATGACGAACTGGTAAATGTAGCTTTTACTGACTTTGGAGTTCCTCGCACAAATGTATTCTTTAATTTCTTCCCCAGAGTGTAACAAGCCGGTAGGCGTGGCTGACCCAGGACTTATATCAGGCGACAGAATCGTCGTGTCCTCAGAAGACCCTGGACATATCAAAGACATGGTCCGGTTTGACTGTTGTCAAGGTATACTACTTTTGGAGTCTCTGGCCTATGTCTGTTAAGACTTTTTGTAAATACTTTAAACTTCTTAGTTGGATGCTGTTGATTTGTATTTCATTTCAAGGATGAAAGTAAATTCCATCCATTTTCCAAGATTAAAATACAGGGTGTTTTTTTATATTGATCGATTTTAAACTAATATAACTTAAAGACAGTAAGAGATAAGAACATTCTGTTTTCAAATGATTAATCCTCATCCATTTAAGTCTTTTCTGGCACCAAAATCAACCGAATCCAAGAATCCATTGCGCGACAGCGCGAGTTTACGCGAACAGACCCCGATTTTAGCGCGCATAAATGACGCTAATATTTCATTTACAAGTCGTGCATCTTGTGCGTTTACAAGGCAGATCGCGCGCTTGCTGCTCTCAGAAAATTCTAGCTGAGCACAGAAAGAAAAACACGATCCAAAACTCAGTCAGAATTTGGTATGAAAATTTGTTAGAAACTGGTAGTGTTTACTGTTATGACAACAAAGATAGTAAGAGCTGGATTTGCGATGTGCATGGTGCCCGATCAATGAAAACGACGAGTTCGTTAATTTGATACCACCGGAGACATCCATCGCTTTCTAACATCACACGATGAAAAACAAGATTCTTTTTCGTTAAATATGAAGCCACAGCTTGGTGGACATTATTGTTTACTTTTTAAACTGATTTAACAATCTTTTTATTGCCTCGCGATGCTTTCTAGCAGTCCTTCTCTTTGGTGAACCAGTGCGCTCTTTTGACGCCATGATCTAAAAATGGAATTGTCCCCTTTACTCTTTTCTAAGATGCCATTCATATCAATATAGACTTATAAAGTATTCCAGAGAAAACTTATATGGCCAGAGACTGGTATGCAGAAAACCGTTTACCTTTATCTCTTACCGTTTTAGATTTATTTCAGTTTAGAATCGATCAATATAAAATAATTTTTTTAAAAACACTGTATAGCATATCATTCTACGCTTAACTTTTACTTTAGACTACATAAAAAGAAAACTACGTGGAATCATGTTTTCCTTGTTGATGAAATAATATGCGTACAAATGCTTATCATGTATTATTTAATATTTACTCTTGATGCCATGAATTTAAACTTTTTGTTGCATAAACTCGTTAGGAACAATTCAATATTCGCTATTTCTCTAGATCTACTGCCACTTTTTTTTTTTTATCTGTAACAAGGCAATAATAAATATCTCCTCTCATTACTCACTGACCAATATATAATTGCTCCACAGACACCCTTGGCGCTGCTTGGTGTCCGGCTCAAACTGACCTCAATCCATTTCTCGAGATCCGACTACCGCAAGAAGTGCCTGTCGGACAAATTCACTTTCAACCTCCAACGACAGACAAGAATTCAAAGGATCCTAAAGAGTTGTATCCACAGAATTACGTCAAAACGTTCGACCTCTCTGTGAAGCTCAAGGATGTTTCCGACTTTGTCAGTGTTGGCAAGGTAAGAAAATTGGCGATATTCCTGAGCTACAGTAATAAATTGAGAATGTGTTTTGCTTTGCAGGCCTACCTTTTTAGGTTAAGGGATCGCCTGGAGCATAGCAATAATAGCAAGGTCCAGGGTTCGAACTCTAATGTGAGCGATGGTTTTCTTTCAAAATTTCGTTGTTGTTGGGGTAGTTTGTTTGTTTGTTTGTTTTTTGTTTTTTTAAAATTATTTTAGGGACTTGTTCTGCTCTAGTTATATTTAATCCCGTCTTGACATCATCGCTGCAATTCAATACGTGTTGACTTTTTTAAAGAGTATCAGCAAATCTTATGTCCTAGAGATGGCTGTCTGCGGGGTGATGGTTAGGCTCTTCGCCTTTCACATAGAAGATCCGAGTTTAATCTCACGTGAAAACGATCTGCGTTTCTCTGCTTGGATTCGTCCTTCCCTGCCCGGGCTGGCCCGGGCTGGCCCTGGCAGGCAGGGTTGAAGTAGCCCGTCTTTCAATGACTTTACAGTCATTTAGCCAAAATAACAAACTGTTGAGGTGAGTTTGATGAGGGGCAAAAGTGAGTCTTGGTCTCATCTCTCGTCTTAAAATACCAACAGATTTAGTCAAACTATAGTTTTGAATTACTCATATTTTGTCGTGCTCCAACAACGACTTGGCCGGCGCTCTGTTGACATCTGCTCCTTGTACCTATGTTTCCATTGTCTTTATACGCGTCTTTATTGAAATGGCGCTGTAGAATTGATGACCCCGCAAATGTTGAATGATGGCGACAAAATATGACATCATAACATTGTAACAGGACTTGAAAAAACACCAAATGTCTGACTCCATCCACAGGACATGCCAGGGATTGCAAACGAGACAATTATCACTCAGATCTGGTCGTTCTCGCCCCCGATAATGACAGACGTGGTGAGGATTGAACCCAGAGATCGACAGGGACTCGCTTGTTTTAAACTGGAAATCTTCACTTGTGAAACTGACAGTAAGTACACAACAAGAATGAAAAAACCTCTAAAGAAAAACGCCCGGACGCAACACAGATATCTAATAACCATTCCTAGGTATGGACGAACTTTCTATCAGACAGCCAAAGAAGCTGGCGCCTCTATAAATATAAAACGTCTAAGTAGGCCTAACTTCATAACGTCAATAAATATTTTTCAAAAATACATGTAATAGCAAAAACAGTAATAACACTGACATAATAGTAAAACTTTAATTACAGTCATAATTATAATTGGATATAGGCCTACTTAGCGCACAAACTCCCGTTCGAAAGTATTTTCAGTGGCCTTTACAATCTATCGTTTACCTTAGCAGACTAAGTGCTTTAAAAAGTTCCTTGGACACATACAGTAAACAGTCCTTCCATCTCATTATTTACTTAGATTAGAGCTAAAAACTCGCACATCCACCTGGAATATATCAGTCATGGGATAAACTCAAAGTATTATCAAATGTATGCCATAATTTATTCCTTATCAACTCTTCTGCAAGGCCTCTGTCCAGCCAACTGGTGCGAGAACGGTGGTCAGTGTACTGGACCTAACACTTGTGACTGCACGTCAGCGACGGGATGCTATGGCGAACGATGCGAGTATACCAGTAAGTTGTTTCGTCTTCTTCCATCATAAAACGTTTCTCCTTAAAACCACGTTAAAGAGCTCCAATAATAACACAGTAGATGCACTACCAGTGTTATGATATGACAATTTATCGGATGAGACGACAGTTATAAAGAGCGAGCCCTTTATAGCAGTCGTCTGATCCAATAGGTTGGCATATCGCCAAACACTGGTAGTATATACCATATAAACCTCAAACCCCTTACATCATCTTTATTATTGTCTCTTATGCTCTGGTATGTTAAATCTGAAGCTTTTACATCGCTGTCCGAACTACAGATGTTCCAGACTCCACTTGTCAGAATTATGTTTTTGGATAGTACGAGCTAAAATTGTATTATATAGCAATCGACACTGATGTTCTTTGGAGTCATTAAAGTTTTGTCCCAGCAACGGCACAACAATCTATCGTAAAAACATTTCTGAGGTCCGGAAAAAGAGCTAGCAATTTGTGGCATTAAACATTAAGTATGATACAATTTTTAGGAAGGTCAGTATTTCTTACACTAAAAGGGCTAAAAGTAGAATCATGGATCCAGGGTTCGTGGGCATGCTCATCCATGATGTAGGCCTACTAAAGTGTCGATGCAATATCTAAGATCTCCACTACCTTTTACCGCATATTTCCAGAAACATCCATCCCAATGACGACACACACCTTTGTGAGAGTGGAAACAACAAAGATCGTCACTGTCAACTACAACTTCACGTACCACGGAAAGATAACTCTCGAGCCTTACGGCAACACCAACTGCGCCGTGCTTCAGCCCGAGAGCTATATTGACATCAAAGGACCGGAAATCGCCACCTGTCTTTCAGATCCGGACAGATGTTCCTCAGGATTTTCAATTAGCATCGTGTTCACGTGAGTCTATGAGTCTTTCTTGATTGCTCGTAGAATGCCATTACCTGTACTCGAATATTTTTATTTCTACGAGTTCCTTTGTGTTCATTTACTCAGTTACATACCTTTCTGTCTTTCTCTCTCTCTCTCTCTCTCTCTCTCTCTCTCTCTCTCTCTCTCTCTCTCTCTCTCTCTCTCTCTCTCTCTCTATTTCTTCCTCTTCCGCCTCTTCCTCTCCTTCAGATTGCATACAAAACAAATTCTAATAGAAAGAAAGCCAAACAGAAAGTTAAAATCATTATGGTACATGACTCCAACATTCAGAACCCTCATTATGTCTTTAAGGAATTAATTAAGTTCAGAGCAAGAACATTTCTTGTCAAGTTTGACCTCAAGCTTGAAGAAAAGAACAACTGCTCTACACTGAGGTGGGATTATCCTCGCACAAGACATTTTGCGCCTTTGCATTTTGATTTTGTTAATTTTCACGAGTCCAAGCTTTCAAATTCGCTTGGAAATACTTCAAATTTAATAGCTGAAAACTCAAGCCTCGTTTTCCAATCCATTGATCGCATTATCTAATCTACTGAAGGACCTTAAAAGTTCAAATGTTTATTCATTGGTTTAAAAAAAGAGCGAAAAAAAAAACAAGCAGCAAAAGAATTCTATTCACACATGGCTGTGATGTAATTTAGCCAAAACATCATTCGAATTCGAAGAAGCTCGTCTTAATTTTGTTGGTATAATCCTTTCCAGCCGTCCTCTCCCAATTTCTTTTAAAACTTTTTCTTTACAGGGGTGTCTTTCTTTCAGTTTCGTTCTAATGAGTCGGCTTAAATTTTCGGCGTGAAAACTATAATGATATCATTAGTGCACTCTGAGCATAGCGAGTAATCGAATAGATTCATAATATTTCATACATGGAAATTATGTAAAGCAAAGTGTCATTGTGTTTTGTGACAGAAAATTGTCATGTCTCACGACCTTTATAAGCCTGAAATCTGTAGATTTTGCTTTTTGCTTTAAATGAATCACACGTAGCTCAAACGACTATCCAAAACACAGACATCACAATATCATTTTTTAAAGTTTGTTATGGACAAGAAGAATTATGATTGATCGTTCTTTCTTTTCTCATCACTGGAGACTTTATTAAATAGCAAAGTACATCTCGGGATTTCAGCATCGAGTCCACCAACAGAGAAGAGTCACAGTTCATTCTCACAAGCGGTGGGGAAGATCCTAACTCGAAAGGAATGGTTCTGTACTTCAACAAGGATAAGGTCTACTGCAGATTGGGCACCAGCTCCCAAGTTTGGCAAATTGATAGCTATTTTGTGCTGAAAGAACTGAAATGGTAAGATGTGTACGTGTGCGTGTTTGTGTGTCTGTGCGTTTGTGTGTTTATGTGTGGGTCTATATGTAGTTTTGGGATGTCTGTGTTTCTATGTGTGAGTATATGTGTGTGTATGTGTGTGTGTGTGTGTGTGTGTTTACATGTGAGTGGGTGCCTTTCGTATGCATGCGAGTGTGCATGTGCTCCTAAATGTGGGAGTGGGTGATTAACATTTTTGTCAAACAAACTATTCAAGTAGGGTTATTAGTTTGGAGAACAGTCAAACATAATTTTTTAAGTGACCTCAAAGAAATTTGTCAACTTAAGACAATGATTAATTTGGCTTAAATTCTTATTTCTATGCCCCTTGCAATACTGTATGGTCATTTAAGAAACGGGCTACTTCGTCAAAACCCGCCAAGGCCAAAAAGGGCTGAAAAGGGCAGATCCTAGCGGAAAGATTCAGATACCTGTCCCTACGCAGAAATTGAAGTCAAGTCTTCATCATGATAGATGTAGAGCCTAACAATTACACAAGAGACGCTGCTTAAGTGACTAAATTTAGCTCAAGCCTTTTGGGAAGATTTGAGTAATGGAAAAGTGTATCCGCATTCTCGCCATCCTGCACTCCTAGGTTCAAGTCTTCTAATACTACATGTATGAATAATCAAATAATCTATCTGGGGTATCCACCATCCCGCCCTCCCAGGTACGAGATGACCATCTCCTGGAGTGTGGGCCGAGGTCTTTTCCTACTCCAGAACGGTGTGGTCGTGGGCTCCTCCCTCCGTCCCGCCACCCGCCCACCGGTCACAAAGACACAGACCTTGACTGTTGGAATCAAACAGCGCTACACGAACTCAATTATCAAAGTGGCCAGCCTGAAGACGCTGCTGCTATTTTGGACCGAGGCTGAAAGAGCAGGGATTCAGAGAGGTTTGAGGCACAATTTGCTGCGTTAATTGTCCTCTTTTGTCCAGTTAAACACGTTGATAATGCTTTAAAATGCCTTCACACTAAATGTCCAAAAATAAGTAAGAACACTGTTTCTAGCAATGTTGATATGCTTAAACTTGATATTAGATTTCAAATTTAAGTGCAATTACAAGTTGACTTAATTGCCGTTTTGTCTAATTAGTATGCCGATAACGCTTTAAAACGTCTTCACACTTTGAGGGATACGTCCAAATGAATGTAAGCAAAATGTAGCAATCTTTAGATGAAAAATTTGACTTAGATTTCAAATTTATGTCCATTACCAAACAAAAGAATTTTACTAGTAAGCATTGGCTATTGACGAGCAACTTTAGTAGCAAATTATTATAATAGCTCTATTGTATGATCAAGGATCGCCTGGATTGGTCTTTGACTGCTGGTTAAGTTTGAGTTTGATTTTACGCCCCTTGTAACACTAAGATTGTTTTAGAGGCAGGCTACTACGACCTTGTCTGTCAGAACCACGCAGGGCTGAGAGTGACACAACTTTCCAGCAGGGAGACCGAGAAGACCTCTAATATGAGGATTGAACTTCTGCTCTTTACGTAACCTAACGATTACACTACAGACGCCGGCTATTAACAGTTGTTTCTTCCCAGCCATAAAACTTAGACCCCTGTTAGACACAGTAAGAGTTTGACCAAAAATCGTTTTTTGGGTGGTAGAGAACCCAGACAAAATGTGTAGCTTCTACGAATCACATTTTCAATCCCATTATCCATTCACTGACAAAATTCCATTTTGTATTTCTAGACCTAACATTTTTGTCTTGTCGTGGTGTTTATCGTTCTATAAAAAAACAACCTGATGTCCCACTGGAGAGTTATAAGAACTAATGTATCTGTCTTCCCTGTTCTTTCTCTACCAGAGCAAATTCCAACGACTGCGGCACCCACGACTTTAGCCCCGACCACAACCACAGCATGGCCAGAGCCAGGTATTGCTCACAGTATTGCATTACTGTAGAACTCTTCAGATAGATCATTGAAAAAGAATCCGCAATAGAGAGCCTCGAATTGTCTCTTGGCAAAGAAAGGCGTGATGACATGAAATAATATGCACTTTTAACTACGAAATTTTCAGATTTAAAAGATCGAAACAGAATTTAAGCAGAGGTATGTAGATCTGTGTGCACCTGTTTTCGGGGGGGGGGGGGGGGGGGGGGTGGTTGAAAAATTTATAATTAAATGGTATATGATATAATGAAATGTTTTGTTCCAATTTGATGAGAAACGTTGAACTGCATTCGTTACTCAACGAAAGCTAATTCTGGCAGAATGAGACATACAGTTTGCTTTTCGTCTCCCTTCTGTCTGCGTGGGAGAAGCAAGTTAATCCCAAGGCTGTGTATCGTGATCTATTCTCTATCCAACACCCACTTTTCACTAAGTCTAAGACTAGAGGAATTATCAGGACGTCGGTCTAGGGATTGGAATGCCATTAGATCCATTAGGACTTTCCAGAGAGCTTTTCTTATATTGAAAGAGGAAACTAGCCTTTGGCGCTCTGTTACAATAACGAGGAGGCGAGGGAATACTCAAAGCGAAGTAGGTGCGACACCTTTAGGTACGAGAACTACAAATCCTTGTGCGAAGGTACGCTATTGAGTTTCCGTTCAGCGCTATTTCTTCCGTCTCAAAAGACGTGGGAAATATTGTCATAGCCAATGAAGTTGAGAGTATGCGCGATAGCATGATATGACGTAGTGTTGCATACAGGGAAATAAGATTCTTCTCTCGAATTTTCACTTCTCCAGACCCCCCTCCCTCAGTTTGCCAAAAGACAATGTGAGGGGGGGGGGGGTAATTGTAATGACAAAGTTTTTTTTAGTGGATGTTGCAATGCTGATGGAGATTGTGTCAATGTTAATAAGGGGTTTCTGATGGTGGGATGAAGGAGGGCGGAAAAGGTGTGGTGTGTGTGTGTG
>JAUKPP010277447.1:0-10854 GCA_032273245.1 Phyllaplysia taylori | reverse complement strand
GTCGTCAACAGACTACAAGGAATATATGATGTAAGATACGCGTGATGTAAGATACATGTACAACACAGACGAAATGCGCCAAAGAAAGAACACATCCTCGCTTTGAAGCAGATTCAAAATCAATGCCCTTTACAACAGACAGCTACCGTGCTGGTAGGATGCCGCATAGCGTACAAGGGTGGTAACAACAAATAGACAACCCACCATGTAGGGAAAAACCAAAAAAGACTTGACAGTGACAGAAAAACAAAGTACATATATATGTATTATAGGCCTATATATAAATGCTGTATGCACTAAACTAAATACACCGGTGCCCTCTTGGCTATCCCTCCTTAACAGAAAGAGGGTTTAGCCCCATTTAGGAATTAAAGCAAATCATGTTGTATGTGAGTGGAGAGAGAGAATTGGAGGTGCAGGGTAAAAGAGACAAAGATGGAGAGATAGAGAAAGAGAGAGGCAGAGGAGAGAGAGAGGGAAGATGAGAGAGAGAGAGAGGGAGGATGAGAGAGAGAGAGAGGGAGGATGAGAGAGAGAGGGGGAGGGGGTGAGAGAAAGAGAGGCAGGATAAAGACATCACACATTGACTACATAATGAATTATAATGTCAAAGAGATCACACATTAACTGAGCAAAATCAGCGTCCCTGCTACAATGTCACGCCTATGGTGATGCTTACAATAGTTTGTCCTCACAAACACTCAACATGACAACCACAAACAACATGGAAGTACACACAAACAACATGGAAGTACACACAAACAACATGGAGGTACACACAAACAACATAAGCTCAATTCTGTAGATAATAATAGATTGCATTTATATAGCGCATTTCCCCGCTCGAAAGCAAGCTCTATGCGGTTTACAATCATACAGATGAACAAAACCTTATAAAATTTTATAAAAATCCAACTATCATATATTGTGTAGTGAACCACCAAAAGGACACGTCCCACATCTAGAAAAACCCAGGTAGTTGGGAAATAGGTGCAAGTAAATCGGTCAATTAGATTAGCCGCATTCATTTCCCTACACATATCAATGCCAAAAGACAAGTGAAGTCTTACGAAGCTATCAGAGCCAAAAGAATTTTATCAGTGCGTGATGACAGATAAAACATTAATTTGTTCAATCCTGAAATAATTCAATTTGCTATTCCTTTTAAGTTTATTGAACACAAAAAAGATTCTTAGAATAATTTGCCTAAAAATATGTAAAAACGTCTTCAATCCTTCAAATAAAAAAGTGATGTGTACACATACATAGAACACACATTACAATATTAACATGTTCACATACATGTACGGTAATTGAATCTTTCTTCTACTAGGTGGGATTAGTGAGAGTGTGCACACCATCATGAAATGTTAAACAGGAAAGTGAAAAAAATGGACAAAACAAATCTAAATATATATATATATACAACAGGGTGCAAATAAATGGGTTATAAAGGCACTTTGCAAAAACCTTAGCTCTACATGTCCTTTTTTGGGGGTCAAGTGGATATAAAAATAAAAACCTAGCAAGTGAGTACAGGACAAAAATGGGAAAACAAAACCACCTGGGAAATAACAGAGATGACTTTGGTTGACTTGGTTCTCTCAGGGGCCACAAACATTTCGCTGATTATTTAGCAAAGAGGCGAATATCCCACTATAGTCATTGTACTATTCGCCCTTATGCAAAACAAGTGATGATTTATTTCAATTATTATGTTGGAGACAAGCAACATTTCAATTATCCAAAAAAGAATAATTCTTGTCCTGTTGGGTCCTCAATCCTTCATGCTCCAACTGTACTCAGGACAAAAAGGCTCAATACGTAAGCTTTGTTCACATGCCTTGGCGGCTGTGTTCAGAGAGTGGGGGGATGAGAGTGTTTCATAAAAATAAAACCCTTTCTTGTTGTGCCCTGGTTACAACTATGATGGCCTCGAGAGCTAACCCTGCCTTCAAGGGGAACCAATAAGATGACAGATAAAACGACATGCATTATCAAATATGAAGCATACATGGACGAGTAAGTGGCCTCCCTTTTTCATTCAATCAATCGACAGAAATCTCATTTACATACTTGTTAGAAAAGAACATGACAGAAACCAAAAGAAATTTATTCCCTTGCATAAAATGTATAATTGTTGACAACTTTCATAGAATGTAACCTGTTTCAGGACGTGATTCAAGACCACATTTACCACTCTCCATGCATCTTGTAGCATGTTCCGCACACTCTCTCCTCACCAAACAAATCATGGCCAAATCATCCCAACACCTTTATAACAAACTCTTCAGCCTCACCCCACTTTTCACTTCAGTAGTAATACCCTATTGCATTTATTGTAAAAAAAAAAGCATTTCCTGTGACGGTCTGATAAAAAAAATATTATTTTACTTTATCCAGGAGGGCAAGAGAATATTGGCTGGTACCTTGCCAGAGTTCTCAAAGTTGAGTAGGCTACAGCACAGTCTTCCCATTTCCTGGATAGTCTTTGCTCAATCTCTGTCTGAAGCTAAATGCCATCAAATATAGGGATTATATAGAGACAGTTCTGTTCTCTCTTTCACATCTTAGACTGCTTTTGACTGTTTTAAAAAACTGAAAAACCACAAATATTGTTACATTTGTTTAGTGCATTATATCAAAGCAATTTGTTGTTTTGATTCTTTGGGGATAAGAGTAAGAGACTCCTTAACAAAGATGGTTAATGTTATACCAGGGTCTGGATTCTCCATTATTTCATAACATTGTGCCTCTATGATGAGGAGGGATTTTAGTTAAAAGGTAATCAGTATTAGAAAATAAGATGTTTATAGCACCGAACCATTCCATGTTGAACAGGAACAAAAGTTGATGTTGTTGTTGTCTTTTTGGGTGCTACAACAAAGAATCTGGAGCTTCTCCATAACTTGTGTTGGTTCTGTGGATAGATGGCATCCCACTGAATGCTGCAGGGTCACTTGAGAGGCAAGCTACTTCCACTGTGCAAACCAAACCTGGGTGAGACAACCCGGGCTGAGAGTCTGAGAGTCTGAGAGTCTGAGAGTCTGAGAGTGACTCTGGATGATTGATACATCCCAGAAGAGAGACAGAGATACTCAATTAGAAAACTCACACAGAGATGCTCATCTAATACTGGGCTCAAACTCTCGTCCTCTGTGTGATAGCTGAACAGCCTAATCACTACACGACAGATGCCAGTCTTGTGGGTTTCCAAATTTCTCTATTATCTCTATTAGTCTTCTCAGGACACGTCTAAATTTCTTTAAATACAAAGAATCAGCATCTCCGTCTTTCTGTTTGAGGATGTTGTAATTTTAGCTCTGGTTAGCACAGGCAACCAGGTAACAGTAGCCTTCCTCTTCAATGACCAAACAGTGTTACACGGGGTATAAAAAAAAAGACAAAAACCACTAACATCCCCCCATCCCGCCCAACTATTTCTTACTCTAATATTTACCTCATTCTTGCACACAAATAATTTTTTTCACCAAGTCTTTTTTCCACTCAATAATGACATGGACAAATTCAATATATGACCAGTTTCCTGACTGATTTTATTTTTCCATTCTGTTTCCATGAATATATTTGGCATTTCATTTCTTTTTTATAGTTTAGCTTGAGATGACATGGTCTCATACTCAGAATAGAACTGTCCAGGTCCCATAAGCTGTTTTATAATATGTTCTCTTATGGATGAGAGATCAAAGATGTCTATAATTACTCCAAAGCCAACTCCGGTGTCATCAAAAACATGAGCTTTCTTCTGTCCCCATCAAATTTCATCCTGGGTGGTAAGCAGTGTAGTGTGGTGTTTGGATGCCGCCACCAGGGTGCAGCTACAATAAAAATAGACTAATGCAACTTTCACCTATCCTTTCTTAATGCCATTGTTCTCTTAAATTTCCTTCCCTAACCCGAACTCCCATGGATTCCCACTATGACATCAGAGGGAGCAATCAATTCCCACTATGACATCAGAGGGAGCAATCAATTCCCACTATGACACCAGAGGGAGCAATCAATTTCCACTATGACATCAGAGCGAGCAATCAATTCCCACTATGACATCAGAACTATGACATCATAGGGAGCAATCAATTCTCACTATGACATCATAGGGAGCAATCAATTCCCACTATGACATCATAGGGAGCAATCAATTCCCACTATGACATCAGAACTATGACATCATAGGGAGCAATCAATTCCCAATATGACATCATAGGGAGCAATCAATTCCCACTATGACATCATAGGGAGCAATCAATTCCCACTATGACATCAGAACTATGACATCATAGGGAGCAATCAATTCCCAATATGACATCATAGGGAGCAATCAATTCCCACTATGACATCATAGGGAACAATCAGAAAAATCTTTAGAAATTTGTGCTTGGGATGTGGGTTCTTTGAGAGCAGATATACACGTGACCTGACATGTCGAGGTTCTATCAGCCCTCGAGGATACAAACCAAGGGCGTCATTCAACCTCCATGAGGGACACTGTCTCTACTGACACATCAGCTTCTCTGTACCGTAAGAAGAACAAACCACTCCCTGACACACCCAAGAGTGCCCTGCAACGCCGGCACAGAGAGCCCACAGCACATCCTACAACACCGCCCTGTTTACCATAAGGCCAGAACTCAGCGCTGGCCACAAGGTACCACAACACTGGGCCCGCAACACAAACCGTCAACAATAGCCAGTTTCATCCAAACAGTAAATCTATACGTCTGAAGCACGGAACGCTGAAAAACACCCACCTGCAAGCTCTCCGCTAATACGGCCACACTTGTCAGTAAATTCAATGATGGCAGTCATTTTCTCCTTTATGTTACAGTACAAGTCAAACTGAAGTCAACCGATGGTGAAAGCAATGATCATCAAGTCAAATGAGAAATCTACACCAAGTGCAACAGGTTATTACCCTCTCTTAGATAACTTAAAACACTTATCCATATCTACCCAAGCATATGTTCACTATATATAACTGTTACTCCTATGGTTAGAATATTTGATTTGCACATTAATATGAATGCATACCATTGTACAGCAAATGTCCTCATGGGGATAAATAAAGTTGTCATTTTCATTTGATATTTTCGTCATGCAAAAGAAAAGAAACCTTCTTTGTTGTTTCCAGACTGCAGACTCTGCGAGAAGTTAGAGCCAGCTTATAACAGTTTGTCATTATAGAATATAGCAAAGACTAGAACAGCATTCTCAAGAGGGTCCTCCGAGATGGACAGAAACATTGCATTGATGGTTTCACTTAGCGACTGTGGTTGTCGCGACAGCTCAACTATGTGGAATCCTTTGGTCCCAGGATAGGACATTAGTGGGAAGAAAAATAGTGTTCCTCCAGTCCATTATTGAAATTTATGGGCTGCACAGAAGTAGCCAGATCATGTTGACTGGGAAACTGGTGATGGCCATACATAGCATAGAGTGGGGCAGGACCATGGGCTTCATTAATCCCACAGAGCTATTTACTATACTATAATATAGTGTACTCCTGGGAAAGCGTGTTAGTAAATAAGTCTGTCTGTGAAGTTAAGTGTTGAAGCTCTGGGAGAACCACTAACCTAGACTACCTGGTTCAGGTTTATCTTGCTTGTTTTCCCCTTCACTAAATGCCTGTAGAAGTTCATGTTCACCGTGGAAAAGGACCATAATATTTTTGGAGACATACTGTGCGCACCAAAATATGAAGCAGGCCTGCTGCCATCTAGTCGAGGTCATTACTTGTGGCAAAGCTTGGCCTTGTACCATGACACTCATGATTACTCAAGGTAAGTGCAACACTCACAGCTCTAAGGAAATTCCCAAAAATCTACTCTAGACCTACCAAATGGCTGTAGTGACCAAATCCCAGGAAAATTTCCAAAAATCTTCTCACTATAAGTTGAAATGACCTCTATTCATCCTACTCTTGAAGCCTTGAATAACAAGACATTATCATTTAATGACCTTTTTCTTCTGACACATCACAAAAGTGTAGGTTATAAAACCAAAAAATGCACCAAACATTTCAAGGTTTAAAGCTATGGGGTAGGAAAAAAACCCACAAAGACACAGGGCCAAGGTGTATAAAATTACGTAAAATCCATATTGTTCATATATTGTATTCACATTGTTCATTTTGTAAATTCTAAAATCAATAGCAACATGTTACTGTTAGATGAAAGAAGTAAAGTTCCATGAAAAAGGTAGATGAAAAAAGTAAAGCTGTATTAAAAAAAAAGGTCAAGCGTAGAGCTCGGTGCAGAAAGAAAATTGAGACCTGAATAGTGTGACACAAGTTATCAAATGATCGCAAAGCTTACATGAACATCAAACTCAATTATGAATAAATAAGCATCAACAAGATACGCAAATTCCGGCAAGCTGTTAAAAAGTGTCACCGCTAACCCACAACAATTTTCACAAACTGTGTCGGTGGCTAGTACAGAGGTGCAGCTGGCTAAGAGACCAAAGCCTGAAATGCGGATCTTCTACACAGTGTACAAGCTGCTCAACCTCTTACAATAACTACAAGGCTCATTCAGAAATCTGCATTTCAGGATTTATAGGAGAAAATTGCCACCACTGACAGTACACTTTCCCAATCTGTGTTGTGCATAGTCAGTTTTACCTGAGATTGTCCAAAATTCTGGTCCAAGGGCAATAGATACACCTTAACATGAAGATTTTCAGAGCTTCACATAAGAGAAAAATCCCAATTCCTGAAAAATCCTGTGGGTTGGGTGAATTGACACCTTTTAACAGAAAGCTGACGATATAAATAAAAAGGTACTGGGGGTTTCAATGAGCTTCAACACTATAAAAAAAAAAATTGATTAAAAAAAGACAAAACCCAGAGTTTGGTACTTGAGGCTAAATGAGAGTCGTCAGGCAACAGCGCTGCTACACAAGTATCCATATATCCTGCATGTGGGCAGAAAGTCAAGACAATAGGCAAGCGAAAACAATAAGGATCTCTCACATTCTTCCTTTGCAGTGTGACAATAATAACAATAATCAGAAATTGCTTTATATAGCACATATCCCTCACTCAAAAGCGAGCTCTATGTGTTTCACAATCAACTATTACCTCAGTACACCAAAAGCATTTTAAAACAATCTTAACTCTGTAGAACATACAGTGCAGTGTGCCGTTTAACAAGAACCTAAAACATTGACATACTGACAAGATCTTTTTACTGTCGATCGCTGGGTACCCACTCCCATTGAGGTGAAGAGAGAAAATTAACATGAAGAGTTTTACAAAGGATATATTAGGTCCAGCCGATCTCTAGCCTCTGAACAAGAAACCGTTGAGTTAATCATCCAGGACCCTCATTGAAAATATGTCATCTACAGCTCTGTTGGTCAATCAGTGTTACTAACTGGCAGAGTAATTCTCTCTGTAAATTTGGAAGGTTAACAAATTATGATGATCATATCTATCCCACAAACTTAAGGAAGAACTTTACTCTCGTCTGCTTACAAAAAGTTGTTAGACCAGAAGGCTGAGCCAAATTGAGCAAAGTGTACATGAGGACCAGCAGGGGTCAAGCTGACCTCTCCACATCCTCTGACCACGAGACCACAGTTCATTCAGTCTCCCTCACACAGCCAATAGTTGTCACATGTCACCAGAAGGCGTAAAACAACATGTCACGCAATCTCAAAGTATACCATAATTTATCTGTGTACTCATCCACCTACACTCATACACATTAAACTCTTACACATACATACATAACCACTAGCAAACTCTTTTAAACTACCAAATAAATACAGGAATTACCCATGTCATTGTCTGAGGATTGATTCCATTTCATCTCCATTGTTCTGGTTGAGCAAATGTGTGACATGTCTATGACTAAGTGACCCAGACATGGCACAGACACGACCCATCCCAACACTGGAGATGCCATGAATCAGTTCTCAGTCCATGACATGCGTCAGTTCAAAGCCTATATAACCTTTGCTGCAATGAAAAACCTCTGAACAAACAATAGAAATCTCTTATCGGGCTTGAATGCTAGAGAGTGTAGGTGAAGCTTGTCCCTAGACGTTCTTGCTGCGCGCAATCTCCAGATCCAGCATGTTAGGCAAGACTTTGAGCAGGTGGACCACGCCCTCATCTACGGTGACCGTGGAGCGGAAGCCCAACTTCCTGATCTTCTCGTAGCTCACCTCGTAATCTCGCTTGTCCTTGTCCTCCCCAACTTCTGATGGAATGATCTTACAAGACGGCACGCGGTTCTGAATAACTGCAGCCACCTCGTTCTTGGTCAGGTTCATGCGCTCGTCTCCAACATTGTAAGCGTTGCCAGACATGGCTTTAGAGTTCTCCAGGGCAAACATGAAGGCCCGGGCTGCGTCGCGAACGTGCAGGAAGGTGCGGCGGAAGTGTCCCTCATACAGGTCAAAATGCTTGATGGTCAGCGCTTTGTAGGTGAGGTCGTTGACCAGGAGGTCCAGTCTCATGCGGGGAGAGATGCCGAAGACCGTGGCCAGTCTGAGGGCGATGCCATTGACTGCCAGGACGAGTTCTTCCCCACCGGCCTTACTGCTGCCGTACAGAGACAAAGGGCTGATCTTGGTGGCCTCGGTGCAGATCCCGTCCACTGCGCCGTAGCATGATCCTGTGCTGGCGTAGATCATTGCCTGGTCTGGTTTCTTCAGCTCGGTGATGTTGCGAGTGCCCTCCACATTCACCTGATGGGGAACAAAGACAATTGTTTGTTATGTTATTGAGGTCGTTGTAACCGTTCAAGACAAGTAGAAGGAAGGGTATCATTACCCTGCAGATGAAAGCATTTTGAAAGAATCTCAATTCCTGAGAAGAATTCAGTTCAGGTTGCAATTTTGCTGGCACTAACAGGGCTCTAAGTGAAAAATTTTCCCAACCCCTGAACTTAGTCAGAATCACGATCGAAGAAACAAAGTGTACAAGTACTGGTACAAACATTGTAAAAGGAAGAACACGAAAACGAGCATATAAGCAAACACAACAAAGCATAGAAACAATGGCACAAAACAGACAAGGCAAAGAAACAGTCTGCCACCACTGCAGCTACACAGAAAGCTGCCTTATAACACTCACAGAAAAGCCCTGACAGCCCTGAATTGGTAAAGGTTTACACTACACAACTTTATAATGTACTCATTCCGCGCTGATCTCAGCCCCGGATTTTGTCGGAGACGCGAACCCCGGATTTTTGCGGATCCGCAGAAGTCTGAGAGCCCTGCACTAAATCATTTATGTGACAAGACAAGACCTTATGATGCTAGCAGAGTACCTATTTCCACCATGATACGGCGAGAAAAATTTGCATCAAGTGCGTCTCCTAAAGACACAACTTTTCTCCTGAATGTTTTTAACTTGTGACATCACAGCCTACTTTCTAGTTAGTAGTAGCCTCACCATAACAAAGATAGTACGTAAAAAAAAAGATGTCTGATAAGAGCTTACTTCATTTCCCATGCTTGTGTCCTCCCCTCTAAAACAGTGGGTACCCATTTCAAACAGCCTAGCCACTAGCAGCACTACTGCTGCCACATACATATACGTGAACATAAATAGGCCGCTGTCCATCTGAGAACAGTTATCTCATATCACTATATTTGCCCTTCCCATTACCGGTAGCAAAATTTGATATCAACATTTTCTTATTTTCCACCCAAGGCCTGCATTTCTCTCCAAGCCCATGAATGCCCCGCCTTGAGCCGTTCACCTTTTGTAGAAGTCTGAAGTATAGGAGTAGACTCAAGTGACCAGCCCCATCTGGCACTGACCATTCCATCCTGCTCTTGTTAAATCATAGTTGTTGACCATCCGGAATGTAGTGTCATAAGTTTGGAACCTCCAGACATTACAGTGAGAAACTTGACCCCCCATCTCCACCCCTCTCCCCCTTAAACCTTTCAAAACTAGAAAGAATGAGCTTTTGATTCTAGAGTAGGATTTATTTAGCATTGTGCCAGGAGTGAAAACTCTCAAAACTCCCCTATACAAAACAGTTCAGTCACTTCTCCGCAAGGGAGATCACTCGTCTTATACCCTTAGCATTCCCCAACCAAACCACACTGAGTTAACTCCCATGTATTCAGGTTACACAAGAGTTTGGCAGAAATCAATTGGTGCACTGATATTGATGTGATTTGCTGAGCCACCTCCAAAAACTGTCACCCATTCCAAAATGTTGCCCCATCTGCACCCTGCTGTATGGGACTGCCTTCTCTCTACACCTATAAGTTTTCATGTAATTCGCTAAACAATGGTTTGACTGTGCAAGACTGCATGATTTGACCTCTGACTTAAGTTTAACATTAATCTCAGATACAATGGGGTAAGAGCCATAAAGACCCTTTGCTATTTAACTCAGACTTCTGCATTCTGAAACCTTCAATAAGGCTGTCCCCGCGTTTTTTTTGCACAAAAAAAAGGACAAAAAAATGCAAGCAAAATAGCAAAAAATGCGGGCAAAAATGGCAAATTTAGCGCAAATTATGCAAATTTTTTTGCAAAAAATGCAGACAAAAACAGCAAGTTTTGCGCAAATTATGCAAATTCGTTGCAAATTATGCAAATTTAAGAAAAAGAAGCCGATAGCAACCTCTACACATGTGCGAGGGGCTACCCCCTATACTATAATTGGTCATAGTTATTAAAAACATAATCCCAAAAGACAGCGAAATGCAAATAATCCATGAGGTCAATTCCTTTTAACAAAAAAAACCCCAGCGAAGTGAAATTAATAGTATCGTGTCCACGTTCGCATCGGATAATAATGCATGATAAGAATTAGCATCATTGGAACAAAGAGGACGCCAAATAGCATAGAAATTTAT
>JAUKPP010277426.1:0-10854 GCA_032273245.1 Phyllaplysia taylori | reverse complement strand
CGTCCGCGATCGGAGATCGATCCAGGGTCTTCCCGCTTGCAAGGCGAAGAGCCTAACCATTACACCACAGCGCCGGTGCATATTTGGGTTGGCACATCGAGTGACAACAAAGTGTTAAGTGGCCACATTTTTTTTTTGTTTGTAGAAATTTTGTAGAGATGCTCTTATGCATCTCTGGTGTAGTGGTTAGGCTGTTCGCCTATTGCTCAAATGATGGGAGTTTGCATCTTGTCTCAGCTGGGATGTTGTGTCCCTCTCAGCCAAGGTTGGCTGTGACAGTGGGTTGAAGTAGCAAGCCTCTAAAATGATATTTCCATGTAACAAGGGGTTTGAAACAAAACCCAAATCAGCAATGCTGTCAAAATGCACCTCGTGGGTCATGAAGTAAGACTTATTTGCCAGTAAGTGATTATTTTTTATTTAAAAGCATCAATGTTAAAGAGCATAAAAGTCACTGGCCTCTCTATTCAAAGGTTGTGGGTTTTTGGCCAGATTTCATGGCCACGTCTCAGTCCTGACAGACACGGGCACCAAAATTGCTACTTCTATCTTTTAATGGACTTGTACTCAAAGTTTTTTTTTTTAAAACTTGTATAGTGCCATGAAGGGCCCACATAGGACTTGTAATAATATGTAGCAATCACAAGTCCAAGTACAGTCGACTAAAGAATGAAAAACAGGTAAGCTCGTGGGAAGATCATCTGATAAGTTTTAGAAAATGTAAAGAAGAGGAGCTGGAACTTGGAAAACTATCGACTCAACCAAAAAAATAACATGAGCAGAGTCGACTGTATTATTAAGATAAGGGATTGGCTTAGAAATGCATTTGAATAGTGAATACTTTTGACAATTATTTTTGGGGTAGAATATTGATTGTCATCTTTATGCTCTCTTGCTTCCCTGGATCCAGACTTAACCAATATTGGAGGTAATTTGTGTGAACTCGACATGAATGTCATTTCAGCATTTCTGTGTCTGCACGTTTTTCTTTTGTTCATGTCACTTATTTGTTATGCCAACGTAATCTGCATTTCTTTTTAGCTAGATGGAATGAGTTTTATTTATAGTCATTTTTTTGTTTTTCCTTTTAAAAAACAAGTCTTGAAACAATCTGTGCTTCCCTGCATAAAGTCTTTGTGTACAATTTTATTTCTCTCTTTTTTCTTTGTGTTGTACACTTCTTTTTCTTTTTCCTTTCTTTTGTACCTTCCTTATCCTTTATAATTTAACAATTGCAATCTTGCAAACATTGTCAGAGGCATGTTTTGGCTTTGGCATGTGATGTGAGGTAGGCCCTCTGCTTTAATGAATTATTTTTAAACTTTTTACAGTTGGATTGAATGTATCAGAATAAGAATAGGAATGAGGTAGAGAGTTTAATGCGGGTTTTGTATTTATATAGGTCTATACATGAAGTATGTGTGTGTGTTAGGGGGTCAGGTAAATGGGGGATATCAGCTACACTTGCCATACAGCATTTTTATTATTCTTACATTTTCTCAGCTTTTGTAAGTCTTCTGTTGATGAATAGTAATTCAGAACGACAAGAATTGTACTCTCATGGAAAATCGATAAGCGTGAAGTTGAGAGCATGTGAATGTAAAAGCTCTAGGTTGTATTATATCAAGAGGATGTTTGAAAGGAGAGCAAATTTCATGCATGGTGAAAATATTTTAGTTGCCCAAATAATCAGTTGAATTGTCTTTGTCTAAAGATATAATGGGAGCACATTGTGTTTGTATGGTTTTTTTTTAGTAGAATAGGAAAGGAAAGGGACAAACACTTAATTTGAGAATTGCTGCTGACGGAATAGTATCGCTATGTAGGGATGGTGGAATAAGAACACATTGATTTGAGTCCCTGCCTGGATCAGTCATTTGCAACAGCACATAATTAAAGAGGATTTGTGTTTTGAGTAATTACTAACTTTTTTTTGTTGTGCGTATTGTTTTGATCATCAAGCTTGACTTTGAATGCCCCAGCATGACCACCGCTAGAACTCAACTTTAGGATAATTCCTAATGTGAAGCATGGTTCACATTTCATTTTGTGAATGATACGAAAATTGTGCTTCAATTTTTGTAATAGAGATATATAAGGCCTATGACCCAATGTTGAATATTGTCTCAAATGAAAGCTCTGTGTCTGCTCATGATCTGTCATGTGATCACACTACTTGACACATTCTTTATCTAAGGCATGATGATAGAAGAATTCCTGTCTAGTGATATTTTTCCTTGTGTCTGTTCTGTCCGTTGGGACTCCATAATATTAAAGTGCTTCAGTGTTGAAGCATTGGACTGAATTGTTTTCACCTCAAAATGAACACAAATTCATTTTTCATTAAAACTTATTTTTTTTTTAAATGGATACCGTGATCTAAGAGCCAGAAGTTTTACAACTAATCACAGCATTTTCCTGTGAAACCTTCATTTAACTTTAAAGTTCATGCTGTCGCAGTGTCAAAACTTATTGCAGGTACTACAAAATATTGTGGGTGATTTGCATATGCTCAGATTTAATCTGCTCCTTCTACATTTTTCTGCAATGGCCTCACAGTGTCCGTTGTGCCGAAAAAACCTCAATGAATTGAACCTAGCATAAATTTACCTCATAGTGTTCATAAGTAAATAAAAGTGAAATGAAGAAGGTCTTTTGGATTATCTTTACTGACCCTCCTCATCTTGTTTGTTGTCCAGGTCGTAACATGTGCGGGGAAAACAATGGTGGCTGCTCCCACCTGTGCCTTATGTCCCCGATCCCGCCTTACTTCACATGTGCCTGCCCCACCGGCATCAGGCTGCTTGGTGACAAGAGGACCTGTGCAAAAGGTAAGCAACATTGAGCATTATTACAAAGACAGGCTGGCTAACTGTCTCAAATTTCCCTAGACCCTCCTGGATTCAGCAACAGGAGTTTAAGGTGATGAATCACAAAGAGAGTCAGTGCAAGTTCAGGTATTTCCTTTGTTTATTTTCAACTTTGCGCAAGTACAAATATTTCCTTTGTTTATTTTCAACTTTGCCTCTGAGGAACTTGCATGTAATGTTACTGTGGCCTTGTCACATACAGCACTGAAATGAGTCTGACTTCCATGTAATTTTGTTTGTTGTTTCTGCTACGTTATTACATATTGTGACATTAGGCGTACCTGGCTGGGTTTTTGAAAAAGTTGGCAAGCCTTCATTGATACTGTTAGTAATATAAGACAAATGAAGATGACGATAAAGTAGTAATGATAATAACTTTTTTTTTTCTTTACCTGTGAGGGTGTATTCCTTTTTGCTTTACAAGTTTGTCAGTTGGCAAATTTGTCTGAGATACACCAAAAGCAAACATGTTCCAAGACAGACCTTAGCTTACATAGGCTTTGTGTTTCGCAGAGGAACTAACAGTTATGATTTGTCTTAGACTAGAACAGCGGAAACTTGGAGCTTCTGTAAATTAAAAACCCAGGACGGACAAATTGTTCAGGGGGCTTTATATTGTCAATGTTGATCTCAATTATAGCAGATGGGATATAGGGACAACTCTCATTGAAAAGCCAAACATTTTTTTTATGTAATGACTATGATGGTGTTTGTTTGAGAGGGGGAGGTGGATGTTGAAAGAAATGTAGGCCTAAGAGTCCAACTATCCACCATGATCTCTGTTGTTTACTTAATATTTTTTCTTGACAAGGAAACGGAATACAGTCATGCCTGCATATCTGGACGTCTGTTAACTCGTCATTTGACTTAAGTTGAAACAATTTGGAATTCCAAACTTTTTATATTACATCAGCATCCCTTAGTCGACTTTCTCTTTACTCAATGTGATTTCGATGGTTCCAGCAATGTCGACTTATGCAGTTTTTATAGTATACTGTTGTTGTAAAAAAAATTATTATTCAAGATGTCAGTTGTGTAAGAATGCAAATTAATTGAAGCAAGGATAGTTATTGGATTGTTTTAGTTTTCAAAGGCAGAGGCTGGTACAGTAATGGCATAGGACATGGGCAGAAATAATGCTGAATGGAATCAGGAGTTTTGCATCTGATGTCAATTTTGGGATAATTAGTTTTGAAGTTTAGGCTATTTTAACCCTTTGTTCTCATTATGGAAGTCTCGTTTCCTGAGCGTCTTTGAATCTGTGTTTTGTCAAAGCATGTCATATGGAGGCCTTTTTTCACTAGGCTTTCTCTCAAATCATGACAATGAATGGGACAACTTTATCTTCATCAGGTGCAGAAAAGATTTTGTTTCTTGCGCGACGGCAAGATATTCGTCAGATCTCACTGGACACGCCGGACTACACAGATGTGCTGCTGCCTCTGAACCGTGTCAAACACGCCATTGCTCTAGACTATGACAGTAGCACAGGGTTTGTTTACTGGACAGATGACGAGGTGCGGGCTATTCAACGCGCTCAGCTGGACGGAACTGGTAAGAAATGGAATACAGCTTATTGCTTGAATTGTATATCATCTGTGACGTAACAACAACTCAATGAAGAACAGTGCAAAGTAGAAAATGTGAGTCAGAAATGGAATCAAGACAATCTTAGTATAAGACTTGCATAAAAATTATTTTTTTAAATCAACGTTTCAGCCATCATAGTCTTTCTTCAAGGGCATAGAGTACTGTGAGGTTCTCAGTGGTGGTTAATCCGTGCTTTTGTGTCGTCTGTTCCTTCCGCTTCTTTGGTAGTACTGCTATTGTCTTCAAATAATGTACTTCTCGACACCAAAATGATCTTACAGTAACGATTGTACAGTAAAACCAGAATGGAGCAAAACAATAGTGTAACTTTGTGTTTGTATTTACAGAGCAAGAAACCCTAGTAGACACAGAGGTGGATGACCCAAATGGTATCGCCATCGATTGGATAGCGCAGAACCTCTACTGGACGGACACTGGTACAGACAGGATTGAGGTCTCGAGACTCAATGGAAGCTCTCGGAAAGTGCTAATCTCTGATGGTTTGGATCAGCCCCGAGCCATTTGCTTGGATCCAGAGGCCGGGTAAGAGGCTTTGCTGGCTCGGAATTTGTGATAAATTTGACTTTTAAGTGGAGTCTCCTTAAAGAGGGAGGACTTGGTGGGGAATTATTCACACGAAAGTAAAATCAAGATGACATTAGATGAAGACCGTGCCAATTGGCAACTACTAGGGTTCCCACCCATCAGGAAAAATCACAAAAAAGCGGGTAGACAATTTACAAGCAATTTACTGACCTCTCCTTCATTCCCGGTTTCTCCATGCTACGTCCTGGTGTAGCTGCATCTAAGCAATTGTTGTGATGTTCAGAGTTGTAGAATGCTATTGATATGATATGATATGATATCCGGGCTTTGTTAGGCCTTTTGGCCTTTTGCCTGATCTTATTGAGTTGTAGAATGCTATTGATATGATATATATGATATGATATCCGGGCTTTGTTAGGCCTTTTGGCCTTTTGCCTGATCTTATTGAGTCTTCCCTTTTTGTGATTTTTGTTTTTTTTTAGCTGTAGTTTTTCCTGCCATGTGGCTTGAAGTTTTTAATGTCTTGCTTTCAGTACTGTAAGCACTTGAGATGGAAAACCAGCTACATGTATTTTAGTCATTTTGAGAAAACTGAGATATTTTTTTGTCGCCTATACCGATGAATTGACTGTAGTAAATATAGCAAAATGTAATAGAGAACTGGTCTACAGATGGAGGCTGCTTAAATAATGGAACATAATTTTCACAGTGCCAATGGCAAATTATGTGCAAATTGCTGATACAAATGTGATTCAGCACTTTTGCATCTCAACACCTTATGCGCTCAGCTATTTTCTGGGCCCCGTTGCCTCGTATACACATTGCCGATATCATTTGTCTGATGAAATAACTTTGGTTATTTTCTTTAGCTACATGTACTGGACGGACTGGGGCAAGAAGCCACGCATTGAGAAAGCCTACCTGGACGGGACCAACCGTGTGGCAGTGGTCAGTACTAACCTGGGCTGGCCCAACGGTCTGGCTATCGATCTGGAGGAGCGCAAACTGTACTGGGGAGATGCCAAGAATGATTGCATTGAAGTGTCCGATCTGGACGGACGAAACCGGCGGAAACTGGTCACAGAGAGGCTCCCACACATATTTGGATTTAGTCTTTTAGGTGAGGTGTTGGTCTCAGTCTTGAAACGCGCTAGTCAAAGAGTTTCCAAAACATTTTTTCACTTTTTTGCCTTTATTTGACAACACTTTATCACACTTATCAATATAGAACTTATGGGATTGAATTTCACCTGATCTAACGTATATTGCTAAAATAAGAGGTTTTTGTAAGTCAAGAGTTTTTTCTTGTCTTCATAGTTTCCTGAAATAGTCTTCGATCTAAATGTTACTGATGGCTGTTGACACCATGTCTTTAAACAGAGCTGGGACGTGGTTAAAAGTGTCCTATAATTGAGCTCTAAATAAATTCTGATCTATACTAACATCTCATGGGGTTTTGTTAATGTGTTCTTTCTAAAAAAAAATAGAACATACTTGTAGTTGTACCAGTGCTGTTGAATGAAAAGCTGAAAAATGTATGGTGATAAGCTGTACATGAGGACTCTCTCACTATAGTATATATTGAATAAATGTCATTGCGAGTGAGTAGTCAATGGTAGGAAGATTTTTTTTTTGCAAACTGGTGCACTGATCTTTGTTATTACATGAGTGACTGTAGCATTTCATAAACTTCATTCAATATACCAGAATGTGAATGTTTCATTTCCATCAGGTGATTACATCTACTGGACCGAGTGGCAAGACCGCACCATTGAGCGTGTGAACAAACATACGGGGCTAAATCGCACCAAGATCATTGCCCAACTGCCAGACCTGATGGGCTTGAAAGCTGCTGACATCAACAGAGTCACTGGTGGGTGTTGAGTCTGGCTGAAATATAACGGTTTTTGCAAAATCTGGTGGTTTCAGGCAGATCCTCGCTAGTTAGAATGATAAAAATGTACAAATGTACCATGAGATATAATTTGTAGAGTGACAAACCTTACATCAGGATGCTTATGGAGTAGGCCGACCTGTGAGATTGCTATGTGTGCACTGTGGACTACCCTTAGGAGTTTAGGATGTTTCTTCGTGTTGTTTGGTCACTTGGGGAGACTAAACCAGGAGGCACTAAAAGCCATATTGACTTCGGAAAAAAAAAGTTTAAAGTTAGTTATTTATAGAGGCGCCAGCATCTTTGGCTGTTTTATCCGTTGACTTTGGATATACACTATATGAGTACACTTTTTCATCATCAGGCCTGTCATAGTGCTGATTGTAGAAAGAATTATGTATATTAATTCATATCTTTTGTGTTTGCTGTAGGGAGCAACTCGTGTGGAGAAAACAACGGCAACTGCAGCCACCTGTGTCTGTTCCGCCCGCCCCCCAAGAAACACGTGTGTGCCTGTCCCATGGGCCTGGAGCTGCGGGCTGACGGACAGACCTGCATTGTGCCCGAGGCCTTCCTCCTATTCTCCAGTCGCTCCGACATCCGCAGACTTTCCCTGGAGACCAATCAGAACAACCAAGCCATTCCTATCCAGGGTGTTCAGAAAGCCATGGCCATTGATTTTGACATCACAGACAACAGGATTTACTGGACAGACGTTGAGCTGCAGGTGTGTGAGAGGAAGTCAGATCAGGTGTTTTGGGGAAATTCTGCTCTAATCTGGGGAGGTTTTTTTAGTTGGTTCAGGAATACAGGATTATGCTTCAAAACTTTTAGGGGGAGGGGGGGGAGAAGATCGTTAACTATGGATGCAATGTTTAATAGTGAGTTCATGTTAAGAAGATAAATCTGGTTACCCTGGCTGGTTTTATCATTTTTGTTACTCTATAATTTTGTTCATGTTAACATTTGACCTCATTCACTCAACAGCACATTAGCCGTGCGTTCATGAACGGCAGCTCCATGCAGCACATCATTCAGTTTGGCCTGGATTACCCCGAGGGCATGGCTGTGGACTGGGTGGCACATAACATCTACTGGGCTGACACGGGGAAGAACAGGATTGAGGTGGCCAGACTGGATGGCTCGTCGCGGAAAGTTCTCGTCTGGCGCAATTTAGAGGAGCCTCGGGCGCTCGCCTTGGATCCACCCAACGGGTGAGCGACTGTTGGTTTTTAAGGTTTCTTACCTCTGAAACCCAAAGCATTATAATTCCGGGTAGACCTTTTGAGTTTGCTCCCCAAGACCCTGAAATATTACGATTTACGACGACATACCTAGGAATTATTGTCTGTAGCAAAGGAATAATGTCTATTGTGATGGCAAAGGAGGGTATACACTGAACTATGGTAGTTCAAAGTAATGCTGGTGCAGTTTTGTTGCAGTGTTTCTGTGTATTCACTCCATGGTTTTGTCTCATGTCTAACATGTTCAAGCTTCTTTGTTTGTTATCAAACCTTGGCACAATAGAAGTTTTCTATATTAGGTTTGCATATTCTCTGATGCTGCGAGGGCCCAGTGGTCGAGTGGTTAAAGAGCTCTTGCTCACTAGAAATGTCAAGCAACTCTGGATGTTGCCACTGATTGAATAGATGGCCACTGCGGTGAGTCCGTGAGCAAGACACGTCAACCCTAGCTCACGCGGGCACTGCTCAGTGGCGACCGGCAACAATGTGCGAATAAATGGGAGTGTCAATGAAATCATCTCGTCATTCAATGTATGTTTGTGCCATATGTATTCAATGTTTAGTATTGTTGGAGAACACAATGTTGTAATCCCCAATTTCCCTACAGGGATCAATCATAACCCACTCCTTACTACTACAAGTTGTTATTTATTTATTTATGGAACGTCGTGATTCTCCCAGGTACATGTACTGGACTGTGTGGGGGGACGAGCCTGTGTTGGAGAGAGCTCACCTCGATGGAACACACCGGAAAATTCTCATACCTAAGATAGGCCATGTGCAAGATCTGACCATCGACTACGTGGACCGACGTCTGTACTGGACTGATGTCAGTGACCACAGCATCAAGTCCTCAGACATGAATGGCAAGTTGTTTTAGCAATTTTGGGACAAGCCATAGGACAGATATTATTTTGTTTTACTATATCAGGCATGACAACAAAATGACACACTTCAGTGCGATATTCCTCTAAAAGAAAGGATTTTTTATAAGTTATTGAGTCATTTAAAGAATCACCTGCACAGTATTCATTCTCTTTCACAATTTTATTGTATTGCATTTAAAGTTGACTTTTTAAAACTAATCATCTTACTTCAAGCACACCCAGGCTCACTCGCTAGTGTTGTAGCCTGTCAAGATTTCATGGGTTGATATCAGAAATGTTTTCCAGTACTGGTACTGGCGCAGTGGTGTAATGGTTAGGCGCTTTGCCTATCACGCAGAGGACGTGAGTTCGAGGCACGCGTGGGGCAGTTTGTTTGATCGAGTATATCTTCGTTTTTTCTGCTGGGACAATGTCCCTCTAAGCCCGGGTTGGCCCTGACAGGCAGGGTCGAAGTCGCCCGTCCCTTAAATGACCTTATAGTGTTGCAAGGGACGTTAAGCCCAAACCAAAACCAAAAAACCAAACCAGTACTGGTATGGTCTTCCTGGCTCTTTCCCATTTACATTTTTTTTAATATTGCTTGAAACTTTCTCTTTTACATTTGTTTGATATTACTTGAAAAACAAGTTTCCCATCTGTAATGATTTCATATTAGTTTTCAGTTACCTATATTTCTGAGGCCAAGTGGTTACGTGTATGTTTTGGAATCGGAAGGTGTTTTTTTTCAACTCAAGAATGATTCACCAGAATTGTTTAAGATAGGTTGTTGGCTCCAACCATAGTTCCATTGTTGATGGATGTTGTAATCAGGGGTTTTATATCTTTTGGGAAGTCATGCTGATGCGAGGCCTCCTTTAAGCAAAAAAACAATCAAGCAAGATTTGAGTTTGGAGATAGGTAATTGTCGAGGCAGCAGTTTTCATGTTGTTTTAGCCTGCAGTCAAATAAGCATCACTATTGCATGACAGATAGGAGGATACTGCTAGTGTTTCATTGCTCTGCGCACAGGAGGCAACATGCTAATTTATTTGAATCTTTTCTTTTGGTTGGTTGGTTTTGGTTATTTCGGTCATTTCAGAGGTTGGACCTCTGTTTTTACATCCATCTGCAATACGACATGGGTTAAAGCTATAAAAACAATGAGAAACAATCCAGGATTTAACCTAGGAGTGACTGGCGCTGTGGTGTAATGGTTAGGCTCTTCGCCTTGCATGCGGAAGACCCCGGTTAGATCCCCGATCGTGGACGATCTGGGTTTTTTTCTGCTGGGATTTTTTCCCTGAAAGGCAGGGCCGAAGTAGCCCGTCTCTTATATGACCTTACAGTGTTGCAGGGGACGTAAAACTCAACTGGTAACCAAACCAAACCTAGGGGTTCCATGCTCCAATCCCTGCACTTGATCACTTGGCCATAGACACTTACCTTTTTATCTTGTCTCAAGAGCATGTTATGAAGCTACAGGTTAACAACTCAGGTGTTGTCTTTTGCCAGGTTACGACCAACGTCAGGTGGTCCAGTCCCAGATCCGCCAGCCCATGGGCCTGAGCCAGTACCAGGACTTTGTCTACTGGACAGACTTCAAGCGCAAGTCGATAGAGCGAGCCAACAAGACGGACGGCCAGAACCGCACCATGATCCAGGCGGACGTAGATTTGGTCATGGACATCCTCGTCTTTCACACCTCCAGGCAGGCTGGTAAGTAGGAGCAGTTTGAGGCCAAGGTTTTGCTTGTTTGTTGGAGCTTTGTCATTGTTAGAGGCGAACATTTTGCTTGTTTGTCAGAACTTTGTGAATGGTCTTTGAAATATAAAATCATTTTAGAA
>JAUKPP010277415.1:0-10855 GCA_032273245.1 Phyllaplysia taylori | reverse complement strand
AAATAAAAATAGAGTAAAGCCAAATAAAAACCATAACCACCACCACCCCCACCCGCCCACCCCCAAAATCCAACAAAAAACAAACCCTAAACCACCCAAAAGAAAACCGAGCAACCTCGAACCAATAATATTAATACAGACTGTCTGTTAGAAAAGTGACTATACAATGACTGAATACTATCAATATCTTGGTTGTTTCCCTTCCCTTACATCTTGAACTTCGTTCTTCGTGGACTGCTTCGGGTTAGGCTTAGGGCCTGCTATTTAGGCTTAGAGCCTACTATTACTACTAAGGCATGACCCAAGGTACGCTCACGTTGGTTGTATTGAGAGGTTTCATGTTAGGACTGTAAATAGCCTGGGCTACATGTATAGACTTTGCTGCTGTCATCTTTCTTTTCCATCTTAATACAGCACAGCTGAAGAGTATCCGCCACTCCTCAGCTCCTAAAGGATCCCCTCCCCAAACAACAACAACAACAACAACAACAACAACAACAACAACAAAGAAAAGAAAAGGCTAAACAAATGGGCATTTGCAGTTTTGTTGAAAATCTTATTACTCCCACTGGTGATATTACATTAGAATTAAAGACTTTCGTTCTCCAATTCTGTGTAGGAGCAAAACTCTGTAAGCCTAAAATCTTCCGGGTTACTAACAATTGAATTGATTGAAACAAGAATACATTGTAGGCCTACATAGCCTACTATATGAGAAGTTGTTTAGGAAAATTAAAATTCTGATTTCCTCAAAAGTTCTCAGAATGCACCCACTCTTCAACTGATGAGGCGCTTGTGTTAAAGTAGCAAACAGTAGTAAAAGTTACTATGCTCAACCAGAATGTAGCTGCTATCTTATAGGCCTACATGTTTCATGGTTTAATTGATTCAAGGTAGACATTCAATGTTGTGACTGGGGTGGACAAATTTTCTGCAGGACGCCTGTCCTTATCAGGTCAGCGGGAGTGACACGAACATAATATTGTACACATGACAAGAACGAAGCAAGCAAGAAGACGGCGCATATCAAAGCGCCTGTGGTGTAATGGTTAGGCGCTTCGCCTATCGCGCAGAGGAAGAGTTTCTCCTATTTTCTGCTGAGACAATGCCCCTCCCAGCCCGGGTTGGTCCTGACAGCAGGGTCGAAGTAGCCCGTCCTTTAATTGAGTGTTGCAAGGGATGATAAGTTCGTCACACTTGGGAATCGAATTCCCATCCTCTGCATGATAGGCGAAGAGCCTAACCATTTGGTCACAGAGGGAGAGAGAGAGAGAGAGAGAGAGAGAGGGCCAGAGAGAGAGAGAGAGAGGGCCAGAGAGAGAGAGAGAGAGAGGGCCAGAGAGAGAGAGAGAGTAAGATAGATGGATAGAAAGATAGATAGATAGAGAGAGAGAGAGTGAGAGAGACAGATAATAGATAGACAGAAATAAATGGACAGATAGGTAGATTGGTAGATGTAAATAGATAGATAGATAGATAGATAGATAGATAGATAGATAGAAAGATGGAGAGAAAAAGAGAGTAACGGTAGCTTAGGTTAAAGACAAGAATAGAAATAGTAGACAGAGTTGGTTGCGCCATGTTCATGGATCCTATGGGGGCGTCGTTGACCGAGTGATAGTGCGCCCGCCTACAGATGAGGAGGTCCCGGGTTCGAATCCGGGGAGACTCACCGGGATTTTTTCGGAGTTTTCATGGCTACGATCCCAGTCCTATGGGAGATAGACATAAAATTCGGAGGTCCCGCCTCGTAAATGACTTTACAGAGTTGCATGGGGCGTTAAACCAAAAACAAACGGATCCTACACTTAAAAACTTGGTGCTCACATCAATGCAAGACTCATACTTTTACTCACAGACTAGTTATGATCAATGACTAAGAGAACCAGAAGCGCTAAGATGCTATTTAAGCCTTGTTTTTAAAATTTATTTTAGACCCTAAAGTATCGACACTATAATAAGGTCATAGTATTGCCAGGAAATAGATAAGGACAATAGTAATAATGCTGTGGTGTAAAGGTCAGGCTCTTCGCCTATCATGCGGAAGACCCGAGTTCGATACCACATGCGGACATTCTGGGTTTTTTTTCTTTTGGAATTTTTTTCCCTTTCAAGACTGCTGGCCCTGACAGGCAGAGTCCAATTAGCCCACATCTTAATGACCATACAGTCTTGCAGGGGACGTAAAACTGGTAACCAAATCAAACCTAAGTTTCAATCGATGGTTTAGAGAAGTAAAAGTGGTGGGATGCTGCTTGACCCTGGTTCTGTTCAGGTTTTACGGCATTATCGACACTATGACGCCAGAGTAGTCCAAGGAAGTAGACATTTTCGGTATATTATTAGGATAGAAGTCATCATTGCCTTTCTCACCCTGGACCAGGGTATAGGCCACAAACAAACACTCTCCACTTTTCCCTAAGATAGAAGTAAGCACTTTAAAAAATAAATAAAAAATAAGAGGATTTCTTTTGTTTTTCTTTCTTTTTTGTAATGTCTTGTCAAGACAACAACCAGATAAAAAGCTCATTCTCATGACACGATCGTGCGACACTTCGCACACAGTGAACGGCCCTTCGGGTTGCTTCTTCCACCCACTTCCCAGGACAGCACGAGCGAGGGAGGGGTCCGATGTGTTGGCAGTTGGGACCCTGGCAGCGGCGGCGGTTTCGGTTCTGCGTGAGCGAGAGGCGCCAACTTTGGGCCCTCACGGTAACTTCGCTAACGTGGCATGCGATCATCGCTCCGACTTTCTGGTGACGGTGAGGATAACAGTTACCTATTTGATTGATTGGAGATCTTCACGTCGGTGATTGGTGAAAACCATTGACTTTATACATTGATTAAGGATTATAGCAAAGAAAATATCTCAACAAATTAAAATTATCTTTAACGTTGTGAAGTTACCTAAAGCAGATATTTTGTTATAGAGGCGCGGCACCAGCTTCATTGCCTGTTTTAACCAGTTCCATTAACATGATGTTATTCACATTAAAAGTTGTGTTGTTGATCTAACAAGTGAAGTGACTACATGGACAGTGGATTTGTATTCGGAGATTTAGGCAAATATCTATGGTTTCCAAATTTCTGTTCTGATGGAATTGTTTTCTTATGGGACTGTCTGACTTCGGAAATTTAGCGGAAGAAATATCCCATATTTCTTTCTTATTCTAAGTGGATGGATTTGTAGACTTATTCATCACATGTGGAGACAAGATTGGAGTAACATTCTATCCGTGAGCACTTTCTTACTGTAATACTGTCCCATAAAGGGATGGAGCACAAAGTTTGACCTCGGACTTTTCCTAAGGACAGATTGTCGCGATTGTGGTTGGCCGTTTCAGATTGAAACTGACTTCGAAATAGTGTCAAAACTACCAGGGATTGTATGAATTCTTTCTCCGAAAAGCTGTAAGTAAATTGTGCCTTATATGTTTTGCTTTTTCTATTTCTTTCTCTGTCTTTGTTTGTTTATTTGTTTGTTTGAGAATACGTAGTTTCAATACGAAAATCCCACAGTGCACAAAACAAATTTCCGTTTTTGCTCCGTTGTCTATGGTCTTTGTCCTTACGTCTTTCTGTTTGCATAAATTATTATCTTATTGCATGTCTATTTTTGTGAGTGCAAACAACCGTCTATCTCAGCTGTTTTGCTGGTGGTTTTTTTTCACCCCCTCTCCATCCCCCCCCCGCCCCAATTACAACTAACTTGCGCAATGCCGGTGGCTCTCGAAGGTCTACTTTTCCCTTACCCAGTAGCCCAACGTTCCAAGTCTAGCATAAATCTATATTTTTCTATACCTTATAATTTGTGTATTTTTTTTCTTTACACACAAACACTATTTCAATTTTTCAAACGCTGGTGTTGATTCCATGGTTCATCATTCAAACCAATCAAATGGGCTACAGTAAGAGTAAAGTTGCAGTACGTTAACTAACATTACAGAATTGATAGAACATGGCAATTGTAGGTTATTCAAATTATTACCAGTGCATATCTGTTCTTAATATAAAGCATAACAATTGACACCTGTTGATAGAGAAAGGATATGCTATAATAATATGAAAGTGGCGACACTATCGGCATTCGGCGACGTAGACACTTGGAATGTAACGAAGGCTACAAGACTTCTTGCCTCGGTTGATAAAAAATGACAAGTTTGCCATTTCAAAATTGCATGTTTTGCATATGGGCCTACGATAGAGACAGATAGATAGATAATATAGATAGATAGATACATAGTTAGATAGATAGATAGATAGATAGATAGATAGAGAGAGAGAGAGAAAAGAGAATTATGTCTCTCTGTGTGTGTATGTGTGTGGTTGTGAAAGAGAGAGAGAGAGAGAGAGAGAGAGAGAGAGAGAGAGAGAGAGAGAGAGAGAGAAAAGAGAGATGTAGCTCAGGCAGCACCCAGAGTAACTGGGAAATCATCGAACCGAGTTGACTGTTGCATGAAATGGGTTGTGACAGAGTTAATGGTATGTCGATGGAAAGGTTAATGATAATGTCCTCTTAGCAACACGTGTAGCTGCCACATGTGCTTTGTACCGGCATAAATGGCCCACCTCCGAAACCGCTTCCCTGAAATTAGTGGTTCATACTCCCCCAGGGTAAAACAAATTGGAGTTTTACACCCCTAAAAGCCATGAATAATGTAATCTGCGTCTCCACGTTTGTTCCTTGATTGGTCCTATTGCTAAACGAGGGCCTCATTACCGCGCATTAACCTGGTCCTCTTGAGCACAGCAAAACAAACAAATTAAGTCAACAAGCTGAAGAAAAGACAAAAATGCAACAATCCAATCCAACCAATCGATCGGCTCACTAGCTAACAAATCAAAACCAGCAAACAAGAAAGCAACAAAACATCTAACCAACCAACACACCGGTCTATCAATCAGCCAACCAACTAGGCTAACAAACCAACCAATATAATATATAAAAGTAATATATTCAAAAGTCCCAACTGATCAATTCACCACAGAACTAATCAGCCAATCAACCAACCAGCCAACCAGTGGACTAATTTATCAACCAAAGAACCAGGCATCCATCCAGTCAACCACCCGCGCCGTGGTGTAATGGTAAGGCTCTTCGCCTGCCATGCGGAAGACCCGAGTTCGATCCCGAGCGCAGACGATCGATTTTTTTCTGCTGGGATTTTTCCCTCTCAGCCCGGGTTGGCCCTGACAGGCAGGTTCGAAGTAGCCCGTCTCTTAAATGACATTACAGTGTTTCAGGGGACGTAAAACCGGTAAACAAACCAAGCCACCAGTCAATCAACTATTTAATCAAAGAACTATCCAGTCACAACCAGCCAAGCAGCTAAGTCTATCACGCAGAGGACGAGAGTTTGATCATAACAATGAACAAATAGCCCCGTCTCCCTTGTGGTATGTTGTGTCCCTGTCAGCCCGGGTTGGAACTTACAGGCAGGGTCGAAGTAGCCAGCCTTTAAAATGGCTTTATAGTGCCCCTTCAAGGGACTTAGAATCAGAAAAAAACAAACAAAATACACGCAGACGCACACGCACACACACACAGGCGCACACACACAGGCGCACTCACACGCAGACACACACACACACACACACACACACACACACACACTCACACACACACACATACACACACACGCACACATACGCCCGCGCACACAGAAAAAGAAAGTATATAACAATGATAGTAACAAATAAAAAGAAAAAGATAAAAAGGAAAAAAAAAAATCGGCCTAAAAACCCCTCTCATAATTATTGTTATTATGAGCACATCAAAGCAGAGACAACCAGGAAATCAAGGGAAGCGCGTAGAGAATTGTGATGGATGATGGCCCACGGACCTGCAATATTAAGTAGTGTCTGCTTTCTCCAGTCCGGTGGCGGGCTAGCCTCGTGCGAAGCCGCCAAATTTCACTGAAACTTGACTCGCTCATTGGATTATGCGGGAACAATTTTTATCTAACGGTTGTGAATGATTTGATTTGTATCTCTTAGTTCAGAAGCGATGCTCTGCTTCTTCTGTTTTGTTTTCTCTCTCTCTCCCCTACCTTTTTCTCTTTTCTTTGATATCTTTTTGTGCCTTACTCCCTCTGTCCTCTCTTTTCTCCCTCTTTCTCTTTCTCTTAAACAGGCAAACACACGCATACAAATACACATACCTACACACACAAACACACACATATACACCCACCCACCACCCGCTCAAACACAAAGACACAATCCTACCGGTATTTGAGGAGTAATGAATAGACTCTACACATATCACGCAGAGGATGTTAGTTCGATCTCCAAGTTAGACGGACATCTGAGTCAGTCTGATTGGATATGTCCGGGTTGGCCCTTATAAGATACACGGTCGAATTAGCTCACCTTTAAAATGACCTAAAAGTGTAACAAGGAACATGAAATCGAAACCTAAGCCAAATCAAAACATAATCATCACGTATAAAATTTTATTTGCCGTTCGGCCCCTGAACAAGATGTAATAGCAACAACAAAATATATAATATTATGTCGTGTCGGGGAAAACATTTTCGACGACAATTAAATCTTTTGTTCAACTCCCGACTTCACAGATTCCAATACAAATGATATCTATAGTGAAAGAGCCCAATCTTCGGATGAAAAACGCTTGGCCTATACAGCCAAATAAGCTGATGGCTCTATAAATAAAATACAATTTTGTCTAAGCCTAAGATACTGGTGCTTAGGGGCAGGGAAATGGCGGGGCGTTAGGCGAACGGGACCAGCCAAATCATCAAGGGAAAGGTGTTGTAGAGAGGAAGAGAGAGATGGGGGAAAGAGAGAGACGTTAATTGTAGTCTACCACCTCGCATGATCGAGCTGAACAACACTGATTATATCAAATTCATTAGAGTGGATAATTCATAACGTGACGGGTCACTCAATCTGAGCAATTATAGTGCGCCTCTGGGTCTTTGTTTTGTAAACTATTTTCTAAAATGCGGGACCTTAGACCTATCAGCCCTTCCAAAGCGGGAATTTACGATGACTTTCACATTGTAAAAATCGTGTTTTCTTAAAACTGCGAGACGTTATGCAAACCGGGACCAAAAGAGATGGGATCGTAGGCGTAGGCTGCTGTAACCCAAAACCTGAAAGGCTCCTGTTCCCAGCATTTCGGGAATTTTATAACAGAGAAAAGAAAAGCCCCAAAATAACGTCAAACCCCTAAAACGCCAATATACATGTCTAAAAAGCAATTTGACAAGAGTCTTATGTCGGACATTTTTTTTCTATTTTATTTACAGATTTAAAATTTCCATGCAGTTTGTGCCGCTGTTCAGCGATATTTCAAATTTTGGCCCATGCAGGAGCTTTCCATTTAAGGAGGGAAATAATTATCCTTCACCTATTCTTTTTTTTCATTTTCAATAAAATAAAAGAGAAGAAACAGGATTGCGTTCTTCATTAATAATCAAGTCCCATACTCAGCATTTATGCTAGAGAAACCTAGGCTTCTTGTTATTGCAGTGCATTGAGGCAACACATCTGCGACCCCCCCCCCCCCCTCTAAAACGGAAAAAACCGCTCTTTTGTGAGTTTGGGACGCGTGGAAACAATTAGAACTTATTTATTTGTAGAGACACTAGCTCTTTGGCTGTTCTGTTATGACGCACGGGTTAGAGCTAAATTGTTCAAGTTCTCAAAAAGTCACAGTATTACACTCAACCCAGAACTCCCAAAAACTCACTGCGTCATGTGATAGTACTATACCATCAGTCATTGGTGTCGGTGGCCTAATGGTTAGGCTGCCCGGACTCGTAACCGTAAGGATGCGGTTCGAATCCCAACTCGGGCCCGACGTTGTGTCCTTCGCATTTTGCACGAATTTTCCTCGCCAAACCCAGGTGTCAGTGGGTACCTGGCTATTGACAACGAAAAATCTTGCCAGTTTGTTGAATTTCAGAGCATGTATCCAATACCTGTTCTTTATTATTATATTAATTTTTCAATTTATTGAGTGTGCTGTCGGTAGTAATATCTATGTATATTGTAGTAAACTGTATCCCGACAGTTCTGCTATGAGCATAGTTTACAATGATTGTAATATTGTATTACATTATTATTCTGTTCTTGGGCGCTGCACAGTGGCGACCGGCAATGATGTGTGTATATGCAAAATTTGTTTGAATGATGTTCCCTACTTGTCATTACATGTATGTATTATCGCATGTACGAATATGAATGTGTTTGTACACCATTGCAAAACGAATTGCCCCACAGGGATCAATAAAGATGAGGACTTTTTGATGATAACTTTTTTATACCGTAAAGCATGCATAGTATACCATCTGCATTTTGGTTGAGTATCGTATTGTAACAACGTTTACTACTATTTGTATTTACACACGAGTTACAAACTCGGATGAATTCTTTGGGATCTCAGTTTGCAGAATCTCTGTCGGAGAGAAAGGCTAAAACAGTCAAAAAAGCTGGCGCCTCTATAAACAACTAACTTCAAACGAACTTAAAAAAAACTCTGTAGGAGAGCCACTGTCATCCACGTATACGAAAGCGCACGATGAGACGCCCTCCAGAAGCAGCGGTCAAAATAAACCCAAATGTTTCCAGATTTTCCCCGAAATTGATGACGTCATTACGGGATTTCGAGACTTGTGCTACTTATCCTGACGCCACGGTAACTTCAGGCAAACACTTTCAAAACTCTTATTGATTCAGCGGTTTCGTTTTCTGTCTGGGAGCGCGCGAGAGTTGGCGCAGGACAATCCTCTCAGTCGTTGTGGCCCAAAATGGAGAGATTTCAAGAACCTCCTCTCCGTCCAGCGTATCTGCCTCTCTTTTTAGTTCCTTTTCTTTTCAATTCATCCTCTCTCCTTTTTCTCCTTCTTTCCCTTTCTCTCTCTCCCTCTCTCTCTCCTTACCAAACCAAGCCAACCTCGCCTTTCTTCCTATTATATTAACTATTACGAAACTTCCATGACAGTTTCTTCTTTGCATTATTATTAGAACTTTACCATACTTCTCTCTACTCTCTATATTATATTCCATTTTCTTAACCCCTCTCTTTCTCGTTCCCAATTTCTTTCCCCGACTCACCCAATAGACCCCGCCCCCACTCTCTATGTGTGTCCCCCCCCCCCCCTTCCTCCCTTCCTTCTTTCCGTTCTATCTTTTCCTCTCACACTCGTCCACGCCACACGGGCCCGTCTCCGCCCTCTTCCCTTTTCAGCTTCTATTACGCAACAGAGCTGATCTCGACGTTTGGGAATATTCTAGAACATTCGCCTGTCCTCTACAATCTTTATGATATTATTTCATCTGCCTTTTCTTTTCAAGACATGTAGCGAGACTCCGGGGCAGGATACTTCCTTGTGTGGGACAGCCATTGTCCAGATCATATTTCTTTTTATTGTTCGTGAGGTTTCTCGCTAAAAAATGTCTGATGTTCATCTCCTTACATTTTTCAAAATGCAGCGTTTGGAAGAATTAGAAGGTGATGGGAAAATGTGCCTGTTGCGCTGTATAATGCGTTTGGATTATCAATCTGATTTATTGTCGTGGCTTCTCATCAGAACGGCCAGTACGATAAGGCCAAGAGAGATCAAATGAGAGAGCTTGAATGTGTTGAGCGGAGGAACTTGGCAATAGAAAACTACTTACCCCCCCCCCCCCCCCCCGCGCGCGCCTTTTGGGGAAATGTCCTTTCGGTCCCAAAGAACCGGGACCGTTTTTTAGCCTTTTCCGTAACTTGGTAATGGCGTTCGATGACAACCCCGAGGAAGCGGTTTAATACACAAAAGAATCGGACGCGAAGGAAATAAGCGCGGTACCCTGAGTTTGCAAACGATAAATCCTGGTGGTACAGTGCGGTTGTGTGCTACCGTTTTGCGCTGTTTCTTCAATTTCAGAGGAAGTGGTGAATGTTGTTGCTGATAACGAAATGGAAAACATGCGCGGTTTATTCCTTTGTTTCACAAAAAGGAAGGTAAATTTCCTCTCATGGGTTTTTTTCCTCTCTGGTTGTATTCGATTCGTTATTTGAAGTTGAAGGTGATGACGTAAACTGGTGAAAATGTAAAAAGGGAGGTAAATTTTCCCTCTCTGTTTCCCCTCTGTGGTTTTACTCTTTGTTAGAACTTGAATGTGATGACGTAAACGGGCGAAAATGTAAAGATTATTAGAATTAAAGCAGACGATCTATTCGCCCTTTTGCTCCATCACATGCAGTTTTCCAGTGGCCATGGCAATCCTTTACACTGATTAATACCCAGCGTGTCGAAACTTGCACAGCGAAGCACAGCCATTTCATTATTATGTTTGCTTTCCCGGCTAAAGCAGCAAAGATGCTGGCGCCGCTATAAACAACTAACTTTAACCCTTTTTGTTTGTTTGCTTTCCTTCTTAAGATTGTCTGTTCAATTTCGTTACGCTATTCCCGGACAACAGTGTTGACCAAAGGTATTTCAGACAAAATGCTTTCTGCCATCGACTTCGAAATGTTGTCTGCGTCGACTTGCATCAATATGAAGACACCTCATTGCAAGAAACACACGGGGAATTAGACTGCAGCACATCAAAGACACTAAGAATGCTGAATCCAACGTTACTGATCCCAGCAGAGATATGTTGCGTAAATCCTTACAACGAAATAATACAAGGTTCTTAGTGGCGAAAAGTAACAGCACGAACAACAGCAACAGCAGCAGTAACAACAACAACAACAACAATAACAACGACAATGACAACAATGACAAAAAGAAAAGAAAAAGAAGGTGAAAAAGGAGAAGAAGAAGAAGAAGAAGAAGAAGAAAAAAAAAAAAAAGAAGAAGAAGAAGAAGAAGAAGAAGAAGAAGAAGAAGAAGAAGAA
>JAUKPP010277404.1:0-10855 GCA_032273245.1 Phyllaplysia taylori | reverse complement strand
TGTGTGTGTGTGTGTGTGTGTGTGTGTGTGTGTGTGTGTGTGTGTGTGTGTGTGTGTGTGTGTGTGTGTTCGTGTGCTTGCGTATGCGTTTATTTGTGTGTACGTATCATAAAGAAAATATAATTAATATAATTTATGCTCTTATTTGTGAGGTCTATAAAACAAGTATAGATTTAATTTTTTTCTTATCTGAATAATCAAAGCTTCTCGAAACAAGAGTCATTACAGATTTGTAGCTTGACGTTTTGATACCAACAAGAATATTTCTAACAAGATTACTGGATTGTAATTCTATTGTTGAGAAGCAAACAGCTAGTAGCTAACTAAGTGACAATATTGATACATCGGCGTCTGTGGTGTAATGCTTAGCTTTTTGCCTATCACGCAGAAGATGCGAGTTCGAGGCCCGCGTTGGACAGTTTGTTTTATCGGTCATATTATTATATCTGCGTCTTTCTGCTGGGACTGTGTGCCTCTTAGTCCGGGTTTTGCCCTGACAATCAGGGTGGAAGAAGCCCGCCTTTTATTTTAATGTAAGGGAGAGTAAGCCATACAGTAAAAAAAAACAAAAAAACAACCTCTCAATGCGTCGTTATAGATTACTAATTGCCCTCAATATTATAGTAATACGTTATGTATAACGTCTTACAACTTCCTGTATAAGTCAAACATCACGCATGTAGGGTAATTTTGTAAAATGACACCCCAAAGATCAGAGATGCTCGTAGGGAAAACGTGCGTGACACTTATAAGATGTTATGTTTGTGTGGATCTTACTAGCAAATCCCACGTTCAGAGGAGCATCTGTGTTTTTCTGCTGGGATTCCTCCCTCTCAGCCCGGGTTGGCCCTGACAGGCAGAGTCGAAGTAACCCGTCTTTAAGATGCCTTTCCAGTGTTGCAAAGATCGTAACATTGGTGACAAAACCAAATCACCAGCAAAACACAATGATATAGATACTATTCTGCTGGCTGAAATCGCTAGTAAAACATGTTCAGGACGTAACTGATAATGTGCAGTTCGTTTGATACTTTGTACATTTTTTTTTCGGAATGAACAAACTGGCGTCAGTGGTGTGGTGGCTAGTCTTTTCACCTTCCACACAGGAGACAGGTGTTTTAAACCTACCCATTTGGAAAGTCTACTTTCAATTGCACATCTCCACCCCCACCCCCCCCCACCCCCGCTCTGTTGGGGTTGCCCCCTCCCCCTCACCCCCCCTCCCCTTTTTCCAGCCCAGGTTGAACACAACTAGCAGGATCAAAGTACCCCGCTTCTTGGATTACTTTATAGTGTTGAAATGAGAGCAAATCCAAAATCGCCTAAGTTTACAAAAACTATTAACGTTTTTGCTAGAAGTTTCGAGGACTTCGTAATCATCTTCGATTGTTCGTGATAGCTTAAGGTTCGACATCACTATCGGCCATACAATGTCGTTCAAGGTCGTGATGTCAGCAACAGGAAATAGATTAGGGGAATCGTGACAAGAGGGAAGGGGAAGGAGATCACAAAATATTATAAGCGCCCGCCAACCACCCGCTCCACCAAAGTTTTTCAGGTTCAGTTCATGAAAAACATTTTTTACGGCGATCTCTACATATCATTATAGTAGACCTAGGGAATGTATCATAGCGTCTAATGGTTACGGAAACATTTGGAGAGACTTGATGGGGGAGGGGGGGGGGGTAGAGGGGTATGGGAGGGGGGGTGCTGGACAGGGAAAAAAGTTCTTTTTACTTTGACGCACTTTGTATGGTTCTATCAATATATGTGGTAATAAAATGCACTAGTAGAGAACCCGGCTTCGCACGGGATAGGGTATGAAGGTTGCGCAAGAAAAGTTCAAAGAATGACAATATTTATAACTCGTATCCCGACCCCTACCTGCATCTCCCTTCCCCCCTCCCCTTCTCTCTCTCTCTCTCTCTTTCTCTCTCTCTCTCTCTCTCTTTCTCTCTCTCTCTTCTCTCTCTCGCCCTCTGTCTCGAACTCCCTCCCTCTCTTCCTTTCTATCCCTTTCCCTCTCTCTTTTTCTCCTTATTATTTAACACACTCTCGTAGAGAGGTACGGACAAAATATTCGACATTGCAAAAATGAATAATTTGTCCCACAATCAAACAAGTCCCATTAAACTCCGACGCACACTTTATTTACATGTTTATTTCCAAAAACCTAAGCTTGTAAGTCTTATTTAATTTGGTTTACTGATTTTTCGCCTTTTGTCAAATGCGTCGACTGTTTGGATGTAGCTTAATACGTCTTTTTATTTTACAAGTAGAGAACCCGTCTTCGTACGGGCGTCACTCTTTCTTTATCTCTTAGATAGTATCTTCGCTTCTTTCTGTTTACCTTTCTTTCATCCTCATCTTTTCACTAATTAAATGACATTCTTTACTATTATCTGTTTATCTGTTTAGCGTAAGCCACCTTGCACCTTCCCCAATAGGCCTCTCAGTGTGACCGAAAATCCGTTAAAATCTGCTTTGAACAAAAATACGATAACAAAAAAAACCCTGATGAAAAGGACAATTAAAAATCTATTAAGTCTGACCAAAAAAAAACCACGTCTCGATAGTTTACCAATATGAATAGAACAAAAGTGACATTTTGTGTCGGCTACTGAATGACAATAGCACACGTACATCGGAAGTAGATTCCCTCAGTAGGTTTTGTTGGGTTTTTTCTTGGTATTCGCTGATGTTTTACGGCACCAATAACACTGTACGGTAGTTTCAACGCCAGGAAATAGATTGGGCCAATCTCAACACTAGAAAGAAGGAGAAGAAGCAGGCAAAACGAGAGTGGCCGATAACCAGCCATACACCTCATATCAAGTGCATGTTGCTTGGCCTGCTAGATATTACAGATTTTGCGCTAAATTTGCGCTTACAGAGGTTTTGCAAGAAAACGATGCATTTGGTAGAGGTGTCTCAATGTGTTTACGCTTGCAAGAATGGCTTTAGTCGATAATTGCAATAAGAATAATTTTACGCCTTCATTTTGTTCATTATATTTTTTGTATTTCCCTGCTTATTTGTTTTTTGGTTGTTGTTTTTTAACTTGTTTGAAGACGTTTAAAAAGGCACGCTTTTATTTTATCTCCTTTTACATGAATTTAATTCTTTCCACCTCATATTTGAATGCTAGAGCAAATTTTGCGTCATACTCAAAATAGGTGATACATGTACTTTATTTCTGTCCGCCATTTCTGTTTTTCACTGTAAAATTTTTTTGACTGTGTTACAGTTTTTACGCATAATGCGTGTGCTTGTTTATTGTTTGTTTGTTTGTTTATTTGTTTGTTTGTTTTAGGTATCCCTGTAGTTTATTAAGGATTCAAAGTTTGCGCTCAAGTCTCTCAAACATGCTTTGTTTAGAATAAAATTAACGAGTATCCAACCTTAGGGCTATCTTTATATTGAAAGGCACCCGAGACACTATTTAGTGTTTGTTTAATACGCGTACATTCGGTTTAATTCCATATTAATTTGCCTTTGTTTAGTTGCTGTTCATTTTCCTAGCTTTCACGATTTTAATAGATTAGGCTTTCTTCATTTATACTTTCCTAGATGTAAGACTGGCAAATCAAATACTTCAAAATTATTATAATATAGTGATTGTAGTCAGCAACATGAAGAAGAAACCGCAAACATTTCGTAGGCTCCCTACTTTTTTGCCCTCAGAGATACTAGTCTGAGGGGTGAAAGAGCCTGATATCATAGTGAGCTGCGAGCGTGGCCGCGGATTACAATAACCAAGCTCGGATCACAATTAACACCAATTGCCACAGGCGACGTTTCCATTTTCTTTTCTTATCCGCGCTTCGATTGTTCAATCGGCTGTTGATCCAGATTCGCGTTTAGAGGCTTCGTTTATCCTCTATATATGCCTATATTATACGCTGTCTGGGCAAATGTCGGGCATTTTACTTTGCAACGAGTAAGCTTAAGTGACAGTATCGCCTCTCAGAAAACGTTGGAGAAGTGCAAAAAAGAAGAAGGCTGACAAATTGCCCTTTGCATGGAAGGACTCCGGCACCAATGCGTCAAAGAAGGAACCCTGTGGCCAAACTTGCTCCAGTCCAAACCCCGACCCCAAGCCACACCTCTAACCTGGTTCCTCATCCCAACCTCATTACCCTTGACCTTACTCTAACCCGTACTCCACACCCACCGGAGCTCCGGACCGCGCCGCCACTAGAGGACACTCCATCCCGTAACCGTCACCTCAAGTCATACTGGTATCCATACCGAGAACTGCAAACTCTACTCGTAAATCTAACCCATGCGCCTTACCCTACACTACATTCAAAACAAACAGAACCAGAGACGAAAGGAAGAACAGGGAAGCAGACGAAAAAGGGAGGAAACATGGAAGACAAACGAAGAAAAGAGGAGAGAAAAGAGGGGAAAAAAGAAGAGAGAAAGGGAAAAGAAGAAAAAAAGGGGGGGGGGGGGGGGGTAAGAGAAGAAGAAGCAGAAACAAAATGAAAATGAATGCGAAGAAAAGGAAGGCAAATAAAAAGACAAGAAAAAGAGGGGGAAAGAAAAGACTCTTTCCCACTCCACATTCTTAAGCCTACCTAATGTAGAGATATCTTTATAAGGCGTGGAACACAAGCATCAAACAAAATCAACAAAGGAATAAACGAACATGCAAAATGCAGGAATGCAACAGACTAATTGTTTGTATATGGGACTTTTGCGCCCGCCACACGAAATGCCGCAGTCCCGGCTTCGAATCCTGAAGTATTCATTACTCCTACACCCTTCGTGCTAATGGACGTAAACTTCGGAGGTCCCGGCTCTTTTTTTACCCGATAGTCTTAAAAGGATGTTAAACCAAAACCAATCTAAGTGTGAATGAAACAACAAGGAAGAATTTAAATCTTTCGTCGTGCGAACGAGCACCTGCGTCTTTCTGCATCACTGGCAATGTCGAAACAGCCAGTCTCCTAAATAACCAATAAGTGTTGCAAGGAACCTAAAACCAATAATAAATAGAACAATTTGAACATTAGCCACATTACCGTGATCTCAATGATGGTGCTCGTGATGGTGCTGATCATGTCATGAATTGTAGACTTTGGACGCTTTCTTTGCTGCCATTACAACTGCCGTGTGTGTTGTTGCTGTTGGCAACGGTGGGGGCTCTTGTGCTAATGCTCTTGGCACTTGACGTCATCATCAAGATGGGGAAATAAAGGTACATAGTTTGTGCACATGTACATTTTAATATAGTTTGAATACATCAATATGAAGTAAAATTCAATCAAACTATGGAAAAAGACAGACGTGGATACTCTCTTAACACACATGAAGGCTAACACCGGCGTCATTAGAGTAGAAAGTAGCTTGGGAAAATGTATATCGTTTGTGTCATTGATAATCCCTTTACACACATGAAGACTTACACCAGCATCATTAGAGTAGAAAGTAGCTTGGGAAAACATATAAGCAGTTTAAAGGAACAAATATGCGTATTATAGTTGTAGCTTCTATAGCATCTTAAAGCAAGAGCACTACTAAAGGCAAAAAAGAAAAATGCCAAATTTTATTGAGGTTTTTGCGGCACAGTCAACACTGTTAGCTCACTACAGTGGCAAGTAGAATGATCGGATAAGCTAATAAATAACTATCGGAACTAAGAAAACGCAAATACACTACTCAAACTCTGACCTAGAGAAGTTCCCCAACATAAGTAAAACAAATAAAATAACGTTCGTTCGATCAAAAGTTGCAACATCTAAGAACACCCGCCCTAGTCCTTTATGAGATGACTGGTCTCTGTGGTGTAATAGTTAGTCTCTTCGCTTATCATGCGGAAGATCTGAGTTCAATCCCACGTGTGGACGAGTACTTACGTTTTCTACTGGGATTTTTTCCCCTCTCAGCCTGGGTAAGGCCTGACAGGTGGGGTCGAAGTACCCCGTCTCTTAAATGACCTTACAGTGTTGCAAGCACGTAAATCTAACTAAATCTTTCAGAGAGATGGTGTTGACAGTACTTGCTTGCTTCCAGTCACGCGATCAGCCGCATAGGGCAGCAACAAAGGATGTTCAGCTCTTTATTTCTTAGGCCATCGTAGCCAACCCCCCTCCCACCCCCTCCCATCCCCCCTCCCATTCCTCCTCCCATCCCCCCTGCCCCAATGAGTGATCCCAGGACTTCATCTAAGCCTCCGCTGTGCGTAGCAAGGTCGATATTGGTCTGCCCCACTTCCGACATTCTTCAGGCGTCCAAAGTACGTCAGTTTCAACAATAGAATCCGAATTCCTTTTCATAACATATATAATCCAGACAATCTCCATCTTATCCTTGTCTTTAATGTTTGTCATCATTAGCCCACATGCCTCTCCGAAAAGTGTGGGCTAATTTATAACTCATGTTTGAAGTTGGTACCCCCATCAAAGATTTTCTTGATCTAAGGATCAAATACTACATCGCCACCATAAATGTAATACAATGACGAAATCGTTTTTCGCGGTATATTGTGCAAAACTACCCATAGCACTGCTGTGTGTCGACTATGAAAGTATCACTTCCTGCTTAGCTTTACGTCCTAATGTACTAAACAAGAGCATCCGACTAACAACTGTATAACCTTCTTGTAGTTTTTGCTTTCGAGAAGAGTATCTTAAAATGGTAGGTTCTCGCCAGATGGAACTAGAAAGGGAGATTCAAGCCGACTTAAAAATATCCATTTTCTTTAGTTCGAAAGTCAGATTCGTGCTGTCTTAGATACTGATCCTTTATATTTTACCTTGTTTGTGGTGACGAAGAACTCTTGCCACATTTTTATACCACCCAGCGCTATATAGACAAACAAGAATAATTTCAAGTTGAATTGAGTAGAAGTGATAGCCCTTGATCAGTATGGCATCACCATAGATGCCCCACTGGATGTGACAGTAAACCAAATTATGTGGAAGCCTCGACCCCATAGCCTAAAAGGTTATTTTAACAAGTATTATTGCTACATGAAAGTTTGCTAAAGACCACCGGGCTTCCCTCAATAATGGCAAAGCCAAGATAGATAGGTCGAGCCTATCGGTAGTTCACACCGAGAAAGAATCTTTGTGAAGGTCCTTGAGTTACAGAAAAGCTTGAAGGTCTGCACATATTTTCGAAGCAACTGGAGAAGACGACAAGCTGGCACAATCAGTTTGGAAGCCTCAAATGTCGTATAGTCGATGGGGATATATCATTGGTCAGGCACGATCAGCAATTTGGCACAAGCAAAAGAAACTGCATTTTCACTCCCTCGTCTGTTCTGCTGGGTGAAAAGTTAAATTCAGAGTTCTCTCTAGTGAAGTTCTGTCTTGTTCGTTTTGTAGCTTGTCTCCGACCTTGTCATCATTGTGGGAAATCTGGAATTTTTTTTACTAGTTTTCACGTTGCGCATGATACCGGATGAAGAAAAGTTTGGTCTCAGAAAAAACCTGGAAGTTTTCCCAGTAGGCTATTCCGTTCGCCTATATCGTCAGCTTAATTGTCGTGCTTGCACATCTTTATCATTTTCATTGCAATAGGCTGACATTTTGAGCCTCGCCTGAAATTGAGCTACTTTGATTCTTGCTACTTTGTTTGCTTTGCAAGAGGTTGATGGACGAATGAAATTTTCTGTCACAAGGAAGAGACATATTCTGATCTTCCGCAAACGGATTTTCAGGCATTGATCTTTCTAGTTTTCCTGTGCTCAAAGTTTCAAACACAAACTTTTTGCTCAAATGCCCCAGGCAAGTTGTGTGGTAAAACGACTGTCTTGTAATAAATTTTTATGGAACATTTTCTAACCTGTTGCAGTCGTTGTATCGTGTACGTGATAAAGCGTGTATCACAGTCCTTGCTCCTGTGTGCCTCATTTAGGCTATGGTGTTACAGCTCCGTCACTTGGTTTACCGTTACATCCAGTTGGGCATCTACACTGAATCCATACTGATCAAGCGCAGTCAGTTCTTCCAAAATCAACTTGAAAGTATCCTGTTTTTTCTCTCTAGCGATGGGTGGTATAAAGATGTGGCAAGAGTTCTTCTGCACCGTAAGCGAGGTAAAGTAAAAAGAATCAGTATCTAAGACTGTGCACGAATTTGACTTTAGAACTGTAGAAATGGATATTTTAAGTCGGCTTTAATATCCTATTCTAGTTCCATCTGGCGAGACCTACCATTTTAAGTTACTCTTCTAGAAAGCAAAAACTGCAAGAAAGTATTACAGTTTTTAGTTGGATGCTCTTGTTTAGTACTTTTGGACTTAAAATTATGCAGGAAGTGATTATTTCATAGTCGACACACTGCAGTGCTTTGCTTAGTTTTGCACAATATACCGTGAATAACGATTGCGTCATTGTAGGCGTATTACATTTACGGTGACGATGTAGTAGGCTATTTGATCAAGAAAGCCTTTGATGGGGTTACCAACTTCAAACAAAAATTATAAAATTAGCCCACACTTTCGGAGAGACATGGGGGCTAAATTTTCTTATTTAATCTTAGTTTCCAAAACGAACAAGAAACCAACCTTTCAATGTCACGGTCACGGAATTGTCGTTTTTTACCCAACTACATATCCTCTAGCCTAGACCTCCGCAGAAGTTCTTTATTGGTTATAGTGTCTATAGTGTCTGCTTAGAAGTTTGGAGAATCTAACAGGAGACTTGCTGTATCAACTGAAGACAACTTGACAGTGAAGATCAGCCATCCTCCAGGATTCAGATCCACGTAAGAGAGTAGACACAACCATGGTGCAGCTTTCATGTTGTCTGTATGATAGAATGCCCTGATTTCCAGATGTTGACGGTGTTTCATACAGGAGAGTAAACACAACCATAGCATAGCTTTCATGTTGTCTGTATGATAGAATGCCCTGATTTCCAGATGTTGACGGTGTTTCATACACTAGAGTAAACACAACCATGACATCGCTTTCATGTTGTCTGTATAATAGATTGTCCTGATTTCCAGATGTTGACGGTGTTTCATACAGGAGAGTAAACACAACCATAGCATAGCTTTCATCTTGTCTGTATGATAGATTGCATTGATTTCCAGATGTTGACGGTGTTTCATACACTAGAGTAAACACAACCATAGCACAGCTTTCATCTTGTCTGTATGATAGAATGCCCTGATTTCCAGATGTTGATGGTGTTTCATACAGGAGAGTAAACACAACCATAGCATAGCTTTCATGTTGTCTCTATAATAGATTGCATTGATTTCCAGATGTTGATGGTGTTTCTGCTGTCATATCTTTCCTTGTTGAGTCTTGTTTATTTGCTTGTATGAACTTCTACGGCCTCGTCGACACTGTTGCATCATTTCTAGTTGAGTTCAGGGGCGGAGGGTGCTCGCTAATTAAGAGCAGGCAAAAAAAAAAATTAAGTAAAGAAACAATGTTTTAAGAAAAGGCGGGAAAATTGCTTGCAGATAAAATTTTGTAGATTTTTCAGGTAGCCATAAAGATGGAGCAAGCACTGCTTTTTTTGCTTGTATGGACGCTACGCCCGTGGTTGAGTCTGTTCTTATTGTCTTTCCTTGTGCCGCTGTCTGATTTTATTTCACTGCCTTAGTAAGCAGGCCCACTTTGTCCAATTTCTTTGACATTGAAGATTTTACTTTGAGTAGCATAATTTTGTCTTCCTCTGGCTTGCCTTCAAGATGACCTTGATTTCTCACTGTTCTCACCCCCCTCGCCGTCCGCTGCTGTTTTTTTCTTTCAATAAGAATGTCTTCAAAGTCTTTTAGAGACTTTACAGACATTCAAACTCTTATTCCTATTGAAAAGGGTAGCTACATGTAGGTCTATTTGCCCGGAAACAGATTCACTTTTCTAAACCATCACATTACAATTCTAAGTAACCTGACAACGCTAATAGATAGCCCTACGGTCTTGCTTCCATGCCTGCCTGGCATAATGTTCCTTTTTAAAAAAAAAAATTGGAATACACAGAACATAGGCCTACAAGGAAAACAGTGTGTTCATCTCGGAAGGAGGGGTGGCTCAGCAGACAAATGGGAATAAAGAATTGATACTACTTTATTTAAAGAGGTGCCATCTCCCCCGCCCACCCCCTCTCCTTTTTTAAAAACTCTTTTTTAGCTATGCTAGGAAAAGAGAAAGACCCCTGGGTATACATTTAATTAATTCTGCTAAGATGGTAGGCCTACTGAAGTTTTCCAGTACCTACAGCCAACAATGCAACCCTCCTCTTATCGAAATAAAGTCTCGTTCATGTGACATATTGATATTAAATCCAAGTTCATGAATTGTGTCCTAATACAATCAACATCACCTGATCGTCATGCCAGCGATGGTTGGTGGCTGTGGTTTTGTCGGGCCTCTGTAGATGGTGTTGACGGTAAAGACACAACTTGCTCCCTCAGTGAAGTTGTTCGTCTTGGTCTAGTCAAAACAGTAAGTTTCTGCTCCTTCCCACGGTGGTAAGGGTTGTCACTCTGGCGAAGATGGGGTTATGAAAAGAAAATATATCATTATCAAAAAGCTTACCGGCGTTTGCGGTGTTATGGTTAGGCGCTTACTCTATCACGCAGAGGACGTGTGTTTTGAGGCCCTCGTGGGGCAGTTTGTTTGATCGGGTATATCTCCGTTTTTCTGCTGAGACAGTGACCCTCTCAGCTCGGGTTGGCCCTGACCTTGAATTACCTAAACGTGTTGCAAGGGACGTTAAGACAAAATACAAATCAAACCAGAAAGCTTAAGTTCTATGCTCCCTCCTGAACCCCAGTCTGAGTTTCCCAGTCTCAAACACCGCCTAATACACTAATTATAGGTTTTAAAACTGGTTTATAAGAACACATTTGTTTCGAATCTCGGGGGGGGGGGGGGGGGGGGG
>JAUKPP010277393.1:0-10855 GCA_032273245.1 Phyllaplysia taylori | reverse complement strand
TTATGTTCGATTTCATTCCGACAATTAATGGCGATTCTGCCCCTTCGTTTCCTTACAATATTCTATTTCTCACACATGTGTTCTTGTGATTTCCTTTTTATGAAGACGACGCCATTGTTTTGCCCGAACGTTCACCACCCACGTTCAGATATTGAAGTTATATCATGTCACAATATCGTGTTATATTTCCTACCCAAGGATCAAGATCCAGCGTCGTTTGATGACGAGGTCGTGAGAGTGTCACGTGCGGCCATGGAGACACGCTATTGGCTACTTCCTTATTTATACACGCTCTACCACCAGTCGCACACCCAGGGTGGCACTGTGATGAGACCACTGCACCATGAGTATGTCCTTCACCTTGATATTGATTGCATTGGTGCTTTCATGTTTGTTTGTTTTTTTCTTCTTGTTGTTGTAGTCATGGTAATCTGTAGTCACCATTAACATTATAACGCTTACATGCGAATACATCTCTGATTGATGTGTTGGTTGTTGTTGTTTTTTACGCCCCTTGCAACACTGTGAGGTCCATAGAGAGTCAGGCTACTTCTAAAGTGCTGTCATCGCTATCCGAGGGACATAACATCCAAACAGAGACACTGAGGTATCTGTATAACTTAGTAATTAAACTCCTATCCAAGACTGTGTTGGTATCCAAATCTGTGATATTGGTTTGACTTCGTTTTTTTTACGTTTTAGCCATCATTCAATAATTCATTAATAGCTGTAACATTAACAACGACGACGCAAAGAATGGACTTTACCTCCACCAGTAATATGACAAGTCACATAGAAAGTTCCTAACATGAAGTATTTTTATCTTCTAGGTTTGTAAACGACGTAACAAGTCGCTCCATCAGCCGCCAGTTCCTGTGGGGATCCTCTCTGCTCATTTCTCCCATCTTAGAGAAGGTGAGTGTCTTTTGGTTTTGGTTTGGTTTTGGCTTAACGTCCCATTCAACACTGTAAGGTCATTTAAATGGACGGGCTATTTTGACCTTGCCTGTCAGGGCCAACTTGGGCTGAGAGGGACATTGTCCCCGTAGAAAAATAGAGATATAACTCGATATAAAAAAAAAACGTCCCCTCACAGGGTTGTCGTTTCTTTTGTTTTGGGATTGTTGTTGTTGTTGTTTTTGTTGTCGTCGTCTTTGCTTTCATTGTGTGTGGGAAAAGAATTTGGCTGTATTCAGCAACATAGCCACTAGTACTGGTGTGAATGGATTTCTTTGTGGAATTTGTATGCCAATCGAAGACACTTAATATTTCATTTTGACTTTGCTCACTCTGTGCCACCTTGACAAATAAGGTTCTAGCTCCCTTGAGAGCCTTTATTATGTATTTCTTCTGACAGTATTTGAAACATATTTTTTTCTCTTCCACAGGATGATATCAGCGTGTATTTCTACCTCCCGCCGGCACGGTGGTACGATTTCTACACGGTAAGTTCAAGTTAATTTTTCGTGAGAAAGTGTTTTATTGGCCTCTATAGGGCGGGTGGGTGTGGGGGGGGGGGGGGATATTTTGTGGCACGGACAACGAAAGTGTCAACGTCATCAATATTATGAAGAAAAAAAACAGTAACATGTTTTCAACTAGAAAGTATTCCCGTGTCGTGCTATCATGATTTGCATGACTGCAATATACTGCCAGGGCCTTGATACAGATGTGTCGATGTGTTGCTGGACAGAAGTAGAATCTTCTTTTGTTCTGCTACACTGCAACTCTACGCACAGTTTAAAGTTAGTTGTTTATAGAGGCGCCAGCATCTTTGGCTGTTCCAGCCTACAATAAGCACAAAGGTTTCTCGACGCGCCACAGCGTACGACGTGCCTCGCCTTAATCACACTACCGGTACTTCCTGTGCTAAAAAGACCGTACAGTGTCAATAATGCTCTAAAACCTTAACCCAACAAACAAACAAACCATCTTTCTTCCCCGCCAGGGCATTGTGGCCAGTGAGACAGGTGGACACTGGTCATCGGAGGCTGTCAGGCCGGAGACCCGGACCCCGCTTCACGTGAGAGGAGGGGCGATCCTTCCTCTGCAGAGACCTGCTCTCAATACAACCTTCAGGTATGGTGAGGACTTATTTAGTTTGGATAGGTTTTGGTTTGGTTTTGGTTATGGCTTAACGTCCTTTGCAACTTCGACCCTGCCTGTCAGGGCCTACCCGGGCTGAGAGGGACATTGACCCAGCAGAAAAACAGAAATATACTCGATCAAACCAACTGCCCCACGCTGGCCTCGAACTCACGTCCTCTGCGTGATAGGCTAGGCGCCTAACCATTACACTACAGACGCCCGTATAGGTTTTGTTTTCGCCCCTGCAACATTATAATTGTATGTTAAAGGTGGGCCATTTTAGCATTGCCTAGCCATTGCCAACTCGGGCTGAGAGGGACACAACATTTTATCAGAGAGATAGAGATGTTTGTCCAACATGAGGATTAAACTCCTGTCCTCTGCGTGATAAGCATGGAGCCTAACTATTACACCACAGACGCCGGTAGGAAATACATGTAGGTAAAGCACCAGTCTTTTCGTGGGTTGTTTTGCAAATGGGCAAATAGTACATTATTGTGGGGTATTCGCCTCTTTGCTAAACAGTCGGCGTTTTGTTAGACTTATAGCAGATGGTGCGATATCTCGAGCATATAGGCCTATTGTCGCCGAGTGGGCATACATGTATACATACGTCTGCGTTATACAAAAGTAATTTACAGTCAGTCTTACTGTAATTTTTTTTGCTACGAGTAAACCCCTATCCAACTAAAATGGTAATTGAAGAGCGGTTTTGCAAAATTTGGTACATGATGTATGTTGTTAGTTACCACAATTTGGGGGTGCCTTTGTCTTACTCTTGAAGATTTTCTTTCTCAAGGTTTGTTTTGGGGCACAAATCTGCAATTTTGTCTTTTGGCGCTTAAAAAAAGAATCCACGCCCCATCATTAAGCAAATGAAAACTATTTGTAGAAGTTCCCAGAACGTCAAGAATGTCAATACCCAGTTCCGGAAAGCCACTCTTCAATTTCTCACTCCGACTCCTTCACAGCCGCCTGAACAAGATCTCCCTGGTCGTGGCTCTCAATGCCACTGATGACCAAAATGGCGCCGCCGAGGGAAGTCTGTTCTGGGATGACGGGACATCCAAAGGTTTGTGGATACTCTCCTTCTGTTGCGTCATAGACACAAATAGACCGCTTAGTTTGATGACGTCACATCCGGAATCCATGGCTGTTGCCATAACGAAATGAAATGCATAAAATATGTAGCGTGGATCAACGAAGGGGAAAGGGCCAACCTTCAGCATGGGAGTGGGGCGGGGGGGGGGGGTGGGGCGGGATGGGAGGGGGGAGTGGGGCAGGGTGGGTGGGAGGGATTAATCCTTTCAAGATCAGGGACTTCTCAAGAAGTTTTGTTAAGGATCTTGAATGTCTGAGCTAATTGTTTCTTGATGTTTCAACGAACTTTGAGCGTACAAAATATGAAGTACTTCTGGTGATGAGTGACCTGATTTGATAGTAACTTTTTGCATTCTGGAACGTTTCTGGTTCAAATTATACATTAATGATGTATAGTGTTTCTTGATTTCTCTAAATATTCTTTCTTCTCCGCAGATACGGCAAACAGAGGACTTTATTGTTTGGTTGAATACAGCGCCTCCGGGGTATGTCCGCTTTATAAATAGGCCTACCTTTAGATTTAGAGGTCAAAACTAGCTAGCATGCCAGCATATGTGAATATGTGATGTAATGGTTAGGCTAGCCGCCTACCACACAGAAGACGAGAATTCGACCCCCATATTGGATGGCAATTTCCGCCTCTCTGCAGAGACATTGTGTGCCTTTCAGCCAGGGATGGCCTTCTGGCGGGCAGGGTCGGAGAAACCTGCCTTTAAAAAGATGGAAGGAAATCCCCACGTGGGATCCTACTCCTACTCCTGTCATCTGCGTGATCGGCAAAATGGCTAACCCTTACACTTACACCACGTGGCGTTGACAGATTAAATCTTAGTGGTGCCTATGATATACCCCACCTGTCCTGAAATTTTGATTATTACCCCCTGAAAAAAAAGAGAAAGAAAGAAAAAAGAAATGCATAATTTTAGCAGAGTCGAGCGGACGGATACGTCGTCGTTTTACTCGAACCTGCTCTAGCGACTACCTGTTCAAGACGACCACCTGCCCAAGACGACCATTTTTCTCTCAACAATGAGTGGTCGTCTTGCACAGGCTTGACTGCAAATGTAGAAGGAGCAGAACCCACTAGAGCATCCGCCAACCACCCCCACCAACTTGTTAGATCCACGCTCTTTAACGATGACATCTGTAATTGTACATCCATGTGTACTTTCTCCTTCCCCCAGCAAAGCGTGCAGGCCACGGTGAGGCATAACGGCATTGCCCTGGACACCCGCTACCTGCTGTATGAGAACATCGAGATCTGGGGCGTCCACGGGGTCGGTGACAACCCCAGCATTGCTATTGACTCTGGCGTCTCCGCCACCATCACGTTCGACTACAACAGCGAGAAAGGGGTAAGACCGATCTGCTAAGATATATCATTTCATTTTGCCATTTGCTCGCAGCTGTTTTGCTGCTGCCATTGTTCTTATCAGCATGGTACATGTACATGTACTTCCAAAATGGTCTAAGATCGACTTAGGTCATAATGGAATAAGTCCATTACGTAATTCCGCATATCATAGTGCATCATTTGGAGTTGCATACATTAAATTTATTCCAAGGTGCCGAGCCATTTTGCTAAAAATTGAACATTTCCGTAATGTTTTTTCTTGAAAAATCGAGTCGGGCCAAGTCAGTCTTTCTTCATTATCTCAGAAGTGAAAAACAAAATTGAGTAACGCCGTATTGGAAGCACTATGACTATGACGTCATTGAGGTTGTTGCTACATGTGCTGTTATTGTTATTGTTGTTGCTGTTATGACTGTTGATGTTACTGCTGCTGCCATTTTTTTTTTCGCCCATGTGGTTCCTGTGGGCTGTAGTTGCTGCTGCTATTGTTATAAAACGTTGCTGCTGCTAATTTTGACAATGTATTGTCGTTGCAATTTCTGCTACTACTGCGGTTTCTCTGTCTCTCTCTCCCCCTCTTTCAACATCAAAACATCTGTACAACCCTTTACACGACTGAATGTGTCCATGTCTAATCCACCCTCAGGTTCTCCGCGTGATGCCCGAGCGACTGGCCATCTCCCACGACTTCACCATCTCCTGGTCTTGACGGCTTCTAAATATCTAAATGTCAAGTGATGCCGTTGAAATTAAAACCTTGTTGGGCCTACCTTACATGTTCAAACGCCAGGAATTGAAGAAAAAAACTGTTTCCGTTTCAGATTCAGATTATGACTTCAGCTGTTCAAATAGTCATGCATCAACCCTATCTTCACTGGTTTGTCCAAAATTTGAGACACTGGTACAACAAGTAAACCAAAATAGGAACGCCTGTTCTTTTTTTTTTGTTCTTTTTTTAGGGAGGGGGGGGGGGGGGAGCAAGTAGGGGAGAGATTACAATGGTACAAAAATTTAAAATGCAGACGCAGATTCATGTATGTACATGTGTACTGCATTTTTTATTCAGCTGACAGGGACACCAGTGGTGACTAATTCTGAACTAGCGTAAAGAGTTACTGAGGCAGGCACATGGATAAAGAATAGAATGCCAGATGCCAAGAAAGGACTTGAGGCGGGAGTCGAGAAGAAGAGAAAAAAAGGAGAAAGAGGAAGAGAGATGGTTAAAATCGAAGAAAGTTTTTTAAAACTTTTCTTTTTTCGTGTGTTCACAAATAAAGTTAGACACTGCAAAAAACATGAAAAAACAACCGCCACAAGGAATATACAAATGTACTTGGAGGTGTAACTAGCTATGAATTTCCACATATATATATTATATGTCCATGTACATACCAGAGCTTATTCTTGTCTGTGTATACATTGTATGAATTAGTGTAAAACTGACACTGTGGCATTTCCTCTTAGCCTTTGCATACTTTTCGGAATCAACATTTGCGGTCAGTATACTTACAGAAACGAAAGAGAAATAATCAGTTATTACGTTCTGTGCCTTTGTTACCTACACAATGCAGGACTACTGATTTTTTTTTGTTCCACTGAAATCTGTAATCCTTCTATTTCATGCTTTTAGTGATTACTTTCAAATTAGGAGGGTAGGCCTAGATGTCGTGTGAGTTTGTATTTTTGAGAAGAAAGCAGTGAATGACAGAAGTAAATGTTCCACTTGTAAGGCCAAAAACGTGTCGGAATGTGTTCTCTTTCATTCCTGTTTTCTTACAGTAGATTTTTTAAGGTTTATTTCTACTTTACTTTCCTTACAACACTAAAAAATCATTAAAAAGCAGAGGGACAGAACCGTTGATAAAGCCCTTCTCCATTGACGGCTCATGATACAAACTCTCAGAGAACCCTGACAGCGCCTACTAGAGTGACAGTGTAGTCCAACAGACACACACTCAAATTAAGAGTCTATTTGCTTATCATGCAGAAGACGGGAGTTGACACTAACAACATCTTAATTCAAGTCAAAGTCTAAGCTCTACAAAAACTTCACCTGATGTTGTGTTTTTTCTTATGCCCCTTATAACACTGTAAGGTCATTTAAGAGGCGGGCGCATAAACCCTGTCTCCACTATCCTTTGCCTGATAGGCAAAGAGCCTAACAAATTCACCACAGACACCAATGCTTCATACTGTAACTAATTCACTCATGCATTGAACCTTTGTTACAAAATTTAAGGTAAACAAATGTTGTTTCTAAAAATTTATTTTCTTCATAAAAATGCAGTAAAAAATGCATCATCTGTATAGACTAACAAAATACATTTTCCAATGCATAGAAACAGATAATATCACCGTTTTTACAGCTTTAGAACTCAACAAAAATACTGCACCCTTCTTGCTTGCAACATTTATCTTATACAGTACGCCAGAATCAAACACCGTCTCAGTTTCATAATTCTCAACAAATCTTCATATGCATCACAAGATACTACAACCTAAAAAGCAGTTTTAGTTCTATATGATAAAAATCATTTCAGCTACTGGCATGAAAAATTGTTGGAACAAACATGAAATTAGTTTTTCTGGAATTGGCTCCAACTGCAAGAGTTTAATCTTCAGGTGGTTTCACAGAGATAGATTTGAATGCTCAAAGAAATTTTTAAATCACGTAATTAACTGTACGTTGCTGTGTCAGGGCAGGCCCAGATATAATGATCGTATTCATGTAATGAGTAGCTTCAACAGCTTGAGTCAATAATTACTTCTATTTGTTCCATGAGTCAATTCATCGGTATGAAAAGTAACTCCCACTACTAATACTTGTTTGGTTGGTTGGTTACAGTTTTACAGCACTTTTGACACTGTAAGGGCAGTGAAGCACCAGGAAGAACATTACAACAAATAGAAACACAAAGAAATAAGTAGAAGGGGCAAACCACACCGAGGCCATCGCCAGCCACCCACGTTGATGCTTGTTTTTACACTCTATAGTATTCTAGAAATGGAGGCAAACTGAGGCCCGACACACACCAGGAACATGCAGGGATAAACGACGTTGTGTGTACACTATCGGTATAAATGTTATCATCAATCTAGCTCAGACACAGGGCGAAAGTCTTACTCCTCAGTCAAACGTGAGACATTAGTGCCACTTGGTAAGCGTCAATAAAGAATAGTAACACTAAGAGATGGCTTCAATGAACCAAGGAAACTCAAGCTGGGTAAGCTGTTGTAAGCCTTCTCTTACAGAAATTTGAATGACACAAAATGACTTCTCTTGGAGGAATAAACCGCATCTCATGTTTTCTTATTATAAAAATGTCTGTATTCATCGATGGTCAACAATCTGACACCGATATATATGTGAAGGGTTAGTCAAATAGATTCCCCATATCTTTCCTTTCAGACATTTTCCTTCTCGTTGTTGTCATAAGTTGAGATGGACAAAAACTTTAGCCTGTTGTTAAACAGACGTAAAATAAAAATTAACAACAACAAATAGAGAATTTTGACAGAATAAAAGGAACAAAGAATAAGAATGGTGGCACCCCCAAACCACAAATTACTATTTTCACATGGCATTTAACTTGGTAAAGAAAAACAAATAACAATCCAAAAATGGACATTCCTTCTCAACCAATACAAGCTGTTTGATGAAATGAATGGAACCTGCCTCACTTCATTTAGAAAACAACAGAAAAAAACAAATATTTTACAGACCATGTTGAAGCATGAAGATGCAGCTGCAAGAAGAATTCATAGAATTCAACACAGTTAATAAAAAAGAGAAATACACAAGAAACTATTTCGAGTACATTCAAGCTTGAGGTAGCTAAGAACAGTTTTAACCAAAACTTCTTGATTAAAAAATGCTGCTTCCACAAAATATATAATCGACTCCGCTTCTGTTGATATTTTGTTAAATCAAACGTTTTCTCAGGTCCTAGCCTCCGCTTCTTCTTAACATTTATGAAACGGTTAAGTTAAATTTCGGATGAGTTTATTTATTTTTCGCTCCCCCAGCGCCATCAACTCATCCGTATTCAACTGTTCTGTCTTACATTCTTTCAAAGTGAGTCTTTCACTTCAAATCTTTCAGTGGAGAAAAAGCCCTCTAAAGCCTTTTTGGGTGTTCAGATAGGTTGGGGTTTTTTTTGTTAATGCAATTTCTACATTTGTTTCATCTGGGTGTTTCAACTCTAAAGGTATGAGCAGAACCACTCAGCTTGTGTCTTCATTAAAAGCTATACACTATAATACACATGTTTATTAAGGAACACATGGTCCAATTAAAAAGAGAAATTTTTCTAAACCTTTCTATCCTCACTGGCTGAGGTGAGTGATCGCGAATAGGATAAAATAGCAACGTCTAGAAAGACAGAAAGCAGAAGAAGCAGACCTCTCCAGACTGCCAGCCAACGATCAACACAATTTCAGACTCATTTTGACTCTTTGCTCAACATCTACTGAGTTTGTTTCTATAATAAAAAAAAAAAAAGCAATCATTAACAACGGAAGACTTTTCAAACGGGTCTTTGTTTGAAGAAATCGGAGATGGCCCTTTGCGACTTCTTTGGTTCTTGAATGATGACATCATCTTGTCCAGCTTGCTTCCTCTTCAGCGGTTTCTTGGATGAAGTATCTTGTGACTCTTGAAAACGATTGAATACCTAGAAGTGTGGGAAAAAAGAAAACATTCCTAATGATAATATGAAACAATTTTCTTAAGGGACAAAAATGTGTCTGGAGTTGAACTCGGACAATAATTTACATCTCAAATTACCCCATATCTAGCGACAGGACTGCATTTCTGATTTGAGCCAACGAGTCAAATGCAAATGAAGAAATTTCCTCACAAGAACATATGAGATGACAAAATAATTCCGTACTGACAAGAAAACTAAAAAAAAAATTTTACTCATGTAGTGTGATAAAAGATATAGGGCCTACACTTGAGCCTTCCACAAACTTGTACAAAATCTCCAAGTGGTACCTGATCCCAAAAAGGTGTGGCATCACCAGGCCAAACATTATTACTGATGCCTGTCTAAAAAACAACCAAAGATGCTGGTGCCTCTATAAATAAATAACTTAACTTAGTCTGTTTCTGACCGGGCACTTAGAAAAGGAGGAGGAAGAGTGAAAAACAAAGAGAAGAAGAAGCAAAAGAAAACGAGGAGAAAGAAGTAGAAAAAGAAAACGAGCAGGAGAAGTAGAAGAAGAAAAAGAGAAGGAGGAGGAGGAAGAAGGAGCAAGGAGAAGAGGCAAACGCATTAATACAAAGTTTACACAACTGACCTTGAGCATGCCTGTTGGGATGGCCACCGACTCCAGCTGTTCTTTGGTCACCCACTTCAACGGTGGCTCGGCTGATTCCTCGACACACTGGTCCATCTGTGCCTGAGACAGGGACACTTCGGCTGACCACACCCGGTATGTGTGGTGGACATGGGAGAACTGATGACTCACCTGTCAACCAAATGAACAGAATGACTTTGGTTTTGAGGCACTCTTGACACAATCAGGTTATCTTAGGAATCAGATAAGGATAATGGCTACACATAGGAAGAAGTAGAAGGAGCAGACTACACCTGAACACCCACTAACCATCCAGCAAATAATGATCTTGAAAATTGTCTTCCTTTCACACAAAAAGTTTACGCCAGATCCTCCGCATCTTTTGGCCGGACAAGATTACTAACGAAGAGCTCCTACGGAGGTGTAATCAAGAGGATATGACCAGCATCCTAACTAAAAGAAGATGGAGATGGATAGGGCATGTCCTGAGAAGGGAGCCTGACTCTATTGTCAGAACTGCCCTCCACTGGACACCTGAGGGACGCCACAGGCCGACAACAATATGGCGACGCACAGTGGAAGCGGAAATGAAATCCAGGAACCATTCCTAGAGAACACTGGCAAGGATGACCCAAGACAGACAGAGCTGGAGATCCTTTGTTGCTGCCTTAAGCGTCAATGGCACGACGGGTAGTGAGTAAGTAAGTAAATAAGAAGATAAGACCAATCGTATTGTCCATCCATGGCATATTTCATTGCCCAACAGCTTTCTACAAACATCATGAAACAAGGTTATACTCAACAAATTACATCATTTATATTGATCTCATCAAGATAAATTTGTTGTGGCATGGTACTCGTATTTACACAAACACACACACACATGCAAAAAACACTCTCACACACACAAACACACTCATAATATAACACACAAACCGCTCTACCATCGAAAGTATGATCACATTTTGTTTAACATCATTTGGTGGAAATACTAGACAACAAGATAAAGAA
>JAUKPP010277382.1:0-10856 GCA_032273245.1 Phyllaplysia taylori | reverse complement strand
ACACACACACACACACACACACACACACACACACACACACACACACGCACACATACACACACACACACACACACATACACACACACTCACACACACACACTCACACACACACACACACACACACATACACACACACACACGCACTCACAGTGAGCTTCCTCTCGTCCCATGCTCTCTCTTTCTGTCTCTATGCGTCTTCCCATTCTCATTCCCTTGTTCCGCCCCTCTCTCTCTCACCCTGTCTTTCTCTTTCTTACTTTTTAAAAAAAATACATTTTGATGCCCCCCCCCCCCCCCCACACACACACACAACACACGCAGGCACACACGCACACATGTGCCATGTGCACATAAAATACAGTGAGAAGTTCTTCACTCCCCAGTTTCAGCCAGTGGCTCTAACTTTTGCTTCTTTTTCCGTTAGGAAAGAAGCTTGTGTGGCATTGAGCACCCTTTTCTTAACCTGTATTAAACAATTTCTTCAGCTGAGTTGTCACTACATGTACTTATTAACGACATATTAAACTTACTACTCTGTCCTGGCGTTGTGATGGCTACATCAAAGGTTTAAAAACCCACTGGCGTAAACATTAAGACAGATTTCGCAATTTCTCGTCTTCGATCGCTCCCCCAACATGATTGGGAAACATATTTTGAATCCTTTAATTCTTTTCTTTCGATTTGTGAGGCTTTAAGCTTAATCAAAATGAATTAGAGGTCGGCTTCGGCTGTCTATTTAACTTTCAATACGTCTGCCGCCTTTAAAAGCCAATTTGCATGTTCAGTTAATTAAAAAAAAAAAATTCCGTGGTCCGTCGGTTACTTCTCGATAGTTCATAGTTATTCTTGAGGATGCTGGAGACATGCCAGACAGATAGGATTTATAAGAAGAAAATCGCCACGGTTTTCCACCTATCTTGGGGTACGGTAGTCGTTAGGATGATGTCCGGTGACACCAAATAATATTTTGATTCCTGTGGAAACAAGTTTCAAAGGTTCTTAGAGTGGTTTCTAAATGTCATTTTATTTAATATTATCTAAGTATTGTTCAAAGCCAAAAGGTGATAACATTTCTATGACTCAGCGCATCAAAATTGAGTCAAATTCAAACTGAGAAACCAAAAAAAAATAAATAATAATAATACAAACCATACCAAAGTATTCCTTATTATTATGGACATGTGCATGTACATAATGCATGTAGCAATACCAATAATATACTCTACCCTCGGATGACCAAATAGACTATGAACATTACAATTTCTTTGTTTTGTTTTCGTTTAACGTCCCATGCAACACTGAAAGGTCATTTACGAGGACAGACCTCCGAATTTTACGTCCATCACCGATAGGAAAGAGGTGGGAGCCATGAAAACTCCGAAAAAAATCCCGGTGAACCTCCCCGGATTCGAACCCGGGACCTCCTCGTCTGTAGGCGGGCGCACTACCGCTCGTCCATCGACGCCCCCTTACAATTTTTCAATTGTTTCTCTCGTATGCAGTTTTGGTATTACACTTTGAGGATACAGAGACCAGGAAGCGGAAGTCAAGAAAGGGATTTCCGTGTTGCTGTTGCCCAAAGAAAGGCGGTAAGGATTTGTAAAAAAAAATAATTAAAAAAATTCAATATTATCGAATATAAGTACAATTTGGATATCGGGTATAGTGTACTCACCAATGACGGACCCCCTCCCCACCCCCACACCACCTTTGACTTGACTTACTGGACTTAATCTTCTTTCCTCCTTGTGGAGCATAAGGACACAACAGTTGCCTTCCATTTCGCATGGTCCTTGGTGGTCTTCTTCACTGTCTCCAAGGACAAGATTTGCAGTCTTTCTCTTCCATCATGCTATGCTTCCACGTCAGCTTCGGTCTGACCCTTTTCCTCTTCCCCTAGGGATTCCAGTCTAAGGACCGTCCGGTGGTGTAGGACTGCTCCTTGCGTAGTGTGTGTCCAATCCATTGCCACTTCTTCTCCTGATATCAAGAGCGTTTGACTGTTGATTTGTCCTTTCCCAGAGGTCGATGTTACTTATCTTATCAAATCACTGGATGCGGGGTATCCTTAGCAGACATCAGTTTATGAAGTTCCGGATCTTGCTGGAAATGGTCTTAGTGACTCTCCATGTTTCGGACCCATAGAGTAGACACACCACCTTTAAACCACCCTAAGTCCTCTTCCTTCCTCCCCTAATTTTTTGTTTGTTTCTGTTTCTGTTGTTGTAGTAGTTATAGTTGCATTAGCGTGCTGTACAGTAGCAGGCATTATTTGAGAGAGCAATAGTCTACTAATATTTTGACTAACTTTTTTTTTACATGTATCAAACTAACTTTTGGACACAACGCCAATATGCATTGTGCGTACGCAGACAGTCCATGGGCCTACGTGTACGCGTACATCATCATCTTCTCGTGACTTGTAACTTTCATTGGTTTTGTTTTTTGTTTTTTTATGAAAAGATTTCCTTTGGGCAGTTCCAAGCAAAACGGTCTGTGCTGTGAAAATCCCATGGAGATGTTCGAAATTGTTCTTATTTATCACATTAAAACGGCAGCGGAAAATTCTACAAAAATACAAATTTGATGCAACATATCATTTTGAAGGTTTACTTAGGCACGTCTGTTTTTGTTGCAAATTCCCGATAGAAGGAGCTCCGCAATTAATGTGGCAAAGTGATAAACAATATCTTTTCTGTTTTTCTTTCTATTGTGTGTGTGTATGTGTGTGTATGTGTACGTGTGTGTGTGTGTGCGTGTGCGTGCGTGTGTGTGTGTTTTCTGTAGAAATATTAATAGGCTACACATTTGCCTTTTTTATTGGTGATCATACATCGCTGACCACACTATAGCATGATAAAAAAAAAAAAGAACAAAGACCATTATTTGGCGAACTTTTATCGGTTAATGGGTTTGAAACACGGAAAATATTCTTATTGATGACCTTGGAAATGCCTATTCATGTTTCGTGAATTCTGACCATCCCGTTCCGAATATGAACATGGTTTTAAAGGGAACAGATTAAAAAATGATTTTTAGTGAATATATGTATGTATATGACTTTGTAATTCTTTTCATGATCTGGTAGCAATTTACGTATTCTTGTTAATCAGTCCTTTGTTATGTTTATTTGCTAACGTTTTTCGTTGCGCAAAAGAAAGTATATAAACCACTTTTGTAAAGAGCCCATATCGTTACTATTTACCACAGACGTATGACCTGAAACTTTCTGCTAAAAAAGACTCCAAGAGGAAAAAGCGTGAAGGCGTTCAAATTTTGATGCACATGTATAGCGGTTTTCTTCAATGTGTATGAATGTTGATTATATTTAGATAATAAAATCATAGAATATAATGATAATAATAATGAAAATAATAATAATAATAATAGATCTAATAATAATAATGATGATAATAATAAAATTAATAATAATGATAATAGTAATAATATATAATTGTTATTACATAGGCCTATGCATTATATTAGTACTAGAGCCAGGAATCAAACCATTCTGTAGAACACACTGAGAACACCTGGGCTTTGTATGCAAAGTGTGAAAAAACCAGAACTTTGCCTGTTTAATACACAAAACAATATATGCAAATCAAGAAAATAGACGCACAATGATCATGATAGGCCCCTATATAGGGCGCTAGATAGCCTATACGTACAACCCTAGCTGAAAGTCTTCAAATATTTTATACAAACACGTTTACAGGAAACTTTGTATACTGGTGTCAATTTTTATCCTAGAATTTTCATACAACATTACGCTTATGCTATGGTTTCTCTCCGACATAGCCAAATATTTGAATCTTGTTGCTATATAATTATTTGATTGCACGTATATACTCATGTGCAAAAGTAACTTGACACTTTGTTTTCAGCCTGTATCTTTCCTTTCCGTATGTACAGAACTTATATTTTAAGAAAAAATAATTATCTGTGTATATATCTGCCAATTTTCATTACAATCTGTTTACATTCATCGGAGTTTTACAAAAACAAGTAGAAATTTTTGCGTCAGAAACAATACAAAGAGCAAAAAACGCACTAAACTGATATGGGGGTGTGTCCACTAAGCCTTAAATGACCGCGCGTAACTCATCTCCTCAGAGAATTTGTGAGGGAATCAACATTATCTAGAGTTAGTTCATCCCAGGGTGCCTGAATTTGTCTCTAAAATTAATCTTCATCTTTGATTCGTTGCTCTTGCTGTCTAATTTCCCTCTTCAATAAGGCCCTAGAGATGCCTAATGGGATTTAAGACGGAATTGGTCACTGGCCATATTTTGTGTGCCGTCCAACAATTTTCCAGAAGAAATATCTCGGAGTTGACTGAAGAGAAGATTAAAAAAAAACACCCTGTTGAATGACAAGAGAAAAACTCGCTGTTATCGTCCTCACTTGTTTTGAGTAGTCTTCCGGATCGTATTTCGCGTTAATTTCAACATTCCTCATTTATTGAACTTATTTACAATTGCGTAACACTACAGGCCAGACACGTCAAATAGTCCAGCAACCCTTTGACCTAAAAACGAGTTTAGATATTTCCGAGATGCCTTGCTCTTTCTTCCGAGTATACCTCTTTGTGGTTCTCATTACTGAAGTAAGACTTACGACACGAACTTGCAATGAATTAAACAGCAATTTGACCCACTTCATAGCAAAAGACAAAGTGGAGTGGATCTGTGTTCATTAAAAGTACGCCATATTAAGTGGATCAATAATAGAGGATTCAAATGCAAATAAGTATGAAGCTCTTTGTAGGCTACCATACCAAATTATCAAAGCTTGTCAAAATCTTTGATTTTGTCCCTTTGTTGACGCGTTTCTTTTCCTCTTAAACACTCAAGACCTAGTACTTTAACCAAAGATAATCAAAGGTGCAGATTAGCTATTGAATGGAATTCAACCACACTGGAATGGACCTAACTCAAGCAGACTTTTATACCCTTAAAAAATAAATAAATAAATAAATATATATATTAGTATTAGGATGTGATTGCAAGCGGTTGTTGAGAGTCTTTGTGTATGCATCCGCTACTAAATTAGTCTGTTTTTTGCTCTTTGTCATGTTTCCAACGCAAACATTTCGATATGTTTTTGTAGAACTCTTGTAATTCTGACGAATGTGAACGGATTACAATGAAAATTACCGGCGTCTGTGGTGTAATGGTTAGGCGCTTCGCCTATCACGCAGAGGATGTGAGTTCGAGGCCCACGTGGCGCAGTTTGTTTGATCGAGTATATCTCCGTTTTTCTGCAGGGACAAGGTCCCTCTCAGCCCGGGTTGGCCCTGACAGGCAGGGTTGAAGTCGCCCGTCCCTTAAATGACCTCACAGTGTTGCAAGGGACGTTAAGCCCAAACCAAACCAAACCAAACAATGAAAATTGGCAGAGATGTAGCCCAAAGATACAGGCAGAAAACGAAGTGTCAAGTTACTTTTGAGCATGAGTATATAACAGGGAATATAAAGCTTTTCAGTATTAAAAGTGAAGTCCTTTATCGAACAATTTACAATATATCTAGTTATAATAATATAATGCTTGTGGTAAGACCAGTGTGATGGTTTTATTAGGCTACTACAGTAAAGTGTTTCTTATTGTCAGTAAATACTAAGTGGTATTGTGTGCTGCACGGAGTTCCGCCCTTTTACTTTGCACAAAGAAGTATTTAGATCTTGTTTTAGGCCAAATTCCCCGCGATTGATCAAAGTTACCATAGAAAGTTCCCGGCACTTACAGAGACCAGCATTTCAACCAATGCTTTGTGCTTCATGTACAAGAGCCGGCTCCAACATTTTAGAAACGAAACAAACCACAACAACCGGCCCGAAACATTTCGCGTTTTCCCTTTAATTTTACTCATAAATACTGCAAAATAAAATTCAATTCATGCAAAGATTGAGTAAAACTGTTTGATAAACGCATAAAATACCAACAAAAGCTGTTTAAGATGATATTTTCCTGTGACATTGTCGGAAACAAACATTTGGAGTGCAACAAGTGTGAAGAATAATTATGCGAAAGGAAAATGCGACCCGACGTCATGTCACCTTGACTCGATAATTTAGAAATAAAGACCTGTGATTCCACTGTTTTGTGGAAAATTGAAGAGTAGATATGTAATCATAATGCTTTACGTTGAAAAACAACTGATTTGATTTCGCTTGATTTGGCTTAGGGAGAAAAAGAAAAGAAAAACATAACGCGGAAGAATATTACTGGCGGTGGGATACAGTACGTGAAGCGGTTTCCTCCGTGACCTCAGAGTGTGTGTAAGTTTTGAAGATTTTTTCCTCCTTCTGAATGGGGTTTTTGTGCTGAACGGGGAATGTGCAGACCGACTAGGCCTACAGCTTTTCTTCGGCTTGTATTGAAGCGTTGTCATTGTGCTTATTCGTAACGCTTTGCCGTGCAAAGATTTGGAAAGGAATATGTGATTTTCCCTACTGCTGTATATTCCTAAGTTAGTTTGTTCTTACGTATCCTGTGTGGAATCATGAATTTCGAGATCCCACCGGGTTTGACAGACTTGTTGCAGGAGTTCACCGTTGCCGTGCTGAGAACCCGCCCCTCAAATCTTGAAGCTTTCGCAGCGGATTACTTTAATAATTTGAATGAAAAGAAAAATAGCCCAGTGAAATCAGGCAGTGCTCTACGTTTTCAAGAGAATGATAATGTAGCTGTTATTGACTCCTCCGGTGGAGGTGGACATGGATCTAATAACGAATCTGACGATGATGATTCTTTTATTGGTAAGTGCAGCGCTTGTTGAGAAGAAATAATAATATTTTTTAAAAAGTTTTTATTGTGTCAGTAAAAACTGCTTTGATGGTTGAGCAGCCTGGCCAGGGCTAGAATCTAGATTCTAGATCTAGAGATTCTAGATTCTAGATCTAGATCTAGATCTAGATTTATCTAGAATCTAGAATCTAGATCTAGATCTAGCCTACCTGTTTAAATCATTTCAGTTTAATAAGATTATAATGCACTCTCTTGGTCTATAACTATAAAGAAGTGGCTAAGACAAGAACACACTAGATATCAGTAACTGATCTAGATTTAGATCTAGATTTAGATCTAGATCTAGATCTAGGCCTACAACTTCAACTACACCACAAGCATTGATGCACGCAAAAATATGCCTGTAGACTGTAGATCTAGATATCTAGACTAGAATCTAGATTCTAGATTATCTAATTTCTGTAACAAAAAGAATCCAAGATCAAATTAAGAAAAAAAGTAATGGCCCAGGCGATTAATAAAGACAACTCATAAGATTTTCACCTCATCTAATCTAGATCTAGATCTAGATCTAGATCTAGATTTAGATCTAGAATCTAGATTTAGAATAGATCTGCTTTACCACACCTCCTTTTTAACACGAAGCAAATACTTTGAAGGCTCGGGACTCGAGGTTGTGCGTCGATGTGATTTGGTAATATTATCATTTATGTTTGTCCTAGGCCTATAGTATAGCCTACTATGTTAAACTTAAATAGCCCCCTCTAGGTTTACAAAATGAACACCTTTTGCCATATAATATCAATTACTAATACTGGACAATGTCGTAATTTCCCTGTCCCTGTTTCCAAGTAAAAAGGTTGTCCCGCTCGCCACCACCCCCTCCCCTCCCCTCACAGTGCGAGCAAGCCTATTTTACTGTTCATCGTTCACCACGGTGATTCCCATGGCCCAGGCCATAGGCGGACTTCTAGATCTAGATATCTAGATCTAATCTGCTGTCTTCTCCCTTTTCCCATGGTGATGATATAGATCTAGATCTAGAATACACCAACGTCGTCAGGATTTATAAGACCTTTTAGAATGCTTTAGGCTGATTAAAAGACCCAGCTTTTTGTCCGTGCAGTGCATTTCCGTGCAACTTAGCAAGTGCGTGTGTTTGAGGTGTGTGTGTATGTAGCCAACAACTTAACAAGATGCGCGTGCTTTATCAGGCGCACTTTATCAATATCAGTGTTGTTAGTATGTGTCTGTGAATATGTGAGTGAGTGTGCACATATAGCCTACATGTTTAGTTAGGAAAAAATGAGTGACACTGAGTCTGAAAAAGTCTGAGTCAAAATTTACAAAAAGAAAAATCCAAATGACAAATGCCATGTGTAGATCTATTCTACAGTTTTGGTTTCACAACAAGCTGTGAACTTGACATAAATTATATATACAATGTACTGTCTTTTAGTTTTTTCATTTCTGCCACAAAAGTGATTTTTATTTTATTTTGGACTGCATAAGTACTTCTATATATAGGACAGCATGCCATGATACACACATAATATAATATATCATAGTAGCTTGGCAGAATTGATAGCCTGGTGATGAAGCATTTCTTGATGTGAATTATATGTGGGGCATTGTAATTAAACTGTCCTTTTATTTACTTTTCAGCACCACCGTCATACAGGGATAGACGGAAGTCAGGTAAGACAACGAAAAGTATAGCAGTCCATTTTCTGGATGAATAGAGGACACTGTCTTGTTTGGAAATTTTAATCGTAAAAGGTTTTTCTTTTCTATGAATTATATATTATAGCTTTATTTTTATTATTATTGTCCTGAGGAGCCGCTATCGAAAAGACTGACCACTGAGTCTTGTTTCGAATCTGCTGTAGACCATAAAAGCTCATGTGAACAGCATTCTGGGCGATTTAACAACATTTTTTAGATGATAAATTTTACCATTATAATTGCAGTGTTTGCCATCTATCAGTCTGAGGAATTTAAAAGCCTTTTTATTAATTTTATATGAAATTGTTTTACAATACATTCACCAATTATTTTGCCAAAAAAAAGAAAAGAAATCAGTGCATGGGAAATGTGAGCACCTTGTCTTGGAAACCTGCCATAAATGTATTTGGATATAAAACAATGTGTGGTGGGCATGCTATTTTAGTAGTGAACATTATGATCATCAATATAGATCTATTTCATAGAGGTAACAAATTAATTTCTATCCACCGCTGTCTTTCATTTGATTATTTGGAAAGAGTATGGTGCTGTTTGGTTGATGGTATTGGTTGTCACATGGTTAGTACATATGGCAACATTTGTGTGCTATGTAATTTGCACCTGTTGACATAATTGGTGTTCTATATTTCATTTGATTTACAAATCCCTGCTTTTACATTGAATTGTGTTCTTGTTTCTCCAGCTGTGATCTTATTGTTTGCATTCTTTCAATATTTTCCTCTTTTCTAACAGTGTCTGCTGAACGCTATGATCCTGAGGCTGATGACGAAGGGGACTTTACAAAAGTGAGTTGTTCAAAATTTTGTCATACAATAAGTTGATACAGCACCGTCCAGTTCTATCATTAGGTTTTTTGTTGGTTGTTTTTGGTCGGTGTGAAGGGTCTCTCTCTATATCCACAAGCCGTTGCTATGACATTTTTTTTTTTTGGAATTGAAGGATACAAAAAAATTTGATGATTGTGTGCTCAGATTGTGCATAAGTATTTTTGTTCTGACAAATGTCCAGGAATGTCTGGATATGTGGGAAATGTTTCTGTTAAAATTTGTGAAATTTTTCTTTCTAAGCTGAAACTGCATTATAATTGAAATCGGCATTCATACATCAAGCTGGGTCTGGGTATTTAACCCCATGCTTTTTGTAGGTATTCAGATATTCTCATTGCAGTGTGATCCAAATTTTCTCACATTCATTAGTTTTTTCAGATCAAATACACTACTAGTAGTTTCAAATACCACATTGTAACTTCAAATACCACATTGTAACATAAATTGCCACATTGTAATTTAAAATGTACACAATACGCAGCTTTTCCTTATGACGTAAACAGCGAGGACTTTTCAATTTCAAATACAACCTCATTTTAAAGTTCAAATACCACATTGTAAGTTCAAGTATCCACTAAACTCTTGTTGGTCTCTAGACGTTTTTTCCTCTCGAAGAGGTCATTTCGATGCGTCGAGGTGAATTCCTCACACAGAATTTGTTTAAATAAAGAGCCAAAGACCTTTGGAAATTTGCAGAAAATGCCACCCAGTGCTAAAAAATCCGGCATGAGGACAAAGGAAGACTTTATGAATCACACAAAAAAGGTGAGGATTACTTGGAGCTGGCAGGATGTCTGGAAATAAACAGAACGACAGCATACCAATTTGTTAGGAGGGCAGAAAAGAACGATGGCGTTGTCGCTCTGCCAAGAGGCGGGAAACGATACACCAAAGTAACTGAAGAAATGAGACAGACTCTCTTAGACATTGTTGAGGATCATGCTGACTTCACTCTAACCATCATTAAGGATGAGCTACACAGGTGTTTACCCTATGCAAGACGAGTGTAACAAGCATTAGCAACGCCTACAAAAAAACTCGAGGACGTTCCCGTCGAAAGGAACTCAGAAGCAACAATGAACTTGAGACAAGCGTTCCCCACATGGATAATGGAAAATGTCCAGCGATATGAGCTCATTTATGTGGATGAGGCGGGCATCAACCTCTGGAGCCGGCGCAACCGAGGTCGGGCAAGACAAGGCAGTCGTGCAATTCACGTTGTCCAAGGTTTGTCCCCCCGGGCCACAGGCCCTTTCTTAGGATTTAGGGTTTTATAAACGGCAGAGCAAAACCAAGCAGACATTATATCTACTTTTTGTAGAAGAGCCAGAGATCAGGGTGGTGATACAGATGTAATGAGCTGGATCAGTGCGAAAGGTGGTTAAAACAGATGATATGGTGATAATATGTGAGGTATAATGACGAGGCAGAAGAAAATGTGATTTGAGGGGTGGGGGGCTAGACTACCAGAGATACAGGCAACGTAACTCGCTCGTGGCCGCATCCCCATGAAGGCCGCATCGTTCCGGCCCG
>JAUKPP010277371.1:0-10856 GCA_032273245.1 Phyllaplysia taylori | reverse complement strand
GGGCCCGAGTTGGGATTCGAACCCGCAACCTTTGGATTACGAGTCCGGCAGCCTAACCACTAGACCACCGACGCCACCCCCTGAAATAGTTACATCTAATAAGTAACAGTCATGTTACTTCATGAAACTCTACCAGATCCTTTGTGAACCATGCATGTTTAGTATCTGTAAAGGTTTATTAGGACTTGATCTATGATTTGACTTTTCATACTTATTGTGACCATAAAAACAATTCTTCCTATAAACTTACATTTGGACTTGATTATTTTCTTCTGTGTGTCTGCAGATTGCCCTTACTGTGAGATTCGACCAGCACATGCAGGACACAAGTTCATAAAAACACACTTCGAGTCCAGGCACAAAGAATCTTATGATCGAAAATGCTTGGTTAAAATGAGGAACGAACCTTGCACAATTGTGTAAGTATTCTTTTTACTCTTTTACAGAAACATTATCGGTGCTGGTAGCAGATGTTATCTTTGAATTCGCATTGAGCTTGGTAAGTCCATTGATGCTTTTTAATGGGTTTAATGAGCTTAGTAGACTTTGGAGGAGGAGGACAGGAGCACTGCAGGATTTTTGTCATTAGGGATACACAATTTAGTTACATTGACATTCCCTTGTTAGTTCCATCAAAGTAAAAAGAAACTTAAAATCCAAAATGCTTTGTTTAAAATCAGTAATGAACCTTGCATAATTGAATTAGTTTCCTTCCAACTCTTTGAATAGATATCATAAACAGATGTGAAGTGACTCAGAGCTTGATATGGCGGTTATGAATTGAGTGGACTTCTTTAGAGGAAGAAAAATGTACTGGAGAACTTTTGTCGTTGTAGACTTTGAGATAGGAGGGCTTCTTTATGGTTCCCAGACTGATGTTTTTGTTAGAACATTTTCCCTGTTTGCAAGTAGGCTACCTCCTTGCTTTTTGCCAACATTAATTATCATTCCAAGTTTGTCGTGAGATGTACTGTGCTTGTTCACTTCACCTAAAATTAAAACTGAAAGTATAACTATAAGATAAATCTCTAATAGGGTTGGTTTGGAAACAGTGAAAGTACCCCCAAGAACCAATTTTAAGCAAGTTCAAGAAGGTTCTTAGTTCTGAGTAATCTTAGTTTAGTTTGAATTAAATTTGAGATGCTCATTCGAAGAACCCTGCAAAGATAGAGTTTTCGGAGGGATCATTTTCAGAGGTATCAGCTAAAGTACTTCAAGTGAATTGTAATAATGTAGTGATACAGTAGTCTCTGCCCAAATGCAGTGCTTGGCTCTTACAGAGAAAAATCCCGTCAAATGATGAAAGCGCGTGTGCGTGCATGGAATGTCTTAGTGTAACACGCATTTAGGCAGAGACTTCTGTATTCAAAGACAACTTTTGAAAATTTCACTCTAAATCTGAAATGTCGATTTTTCTCTCCCTTTACAGACAAGTGTTAGAAGTGATGAGCGCAACAAGAGATGAGGATCCCCAACAACTGGCTGAGGCCATGTACGAGAATACCATGAAGTTGTTCTTTGGTGGAGAGACCAAGAGCACGTCATAAAGCCTTCATTGTTTTTATTTCAATTGTTTCACTGCAATAAGTCTGAGTGTTGTGAGCAATTTAGATTATGTCATGACAATCAAATTGGACGCAAGTACTGAAAAGATCTTTGCTGGGGAATTTTCAAAAAGATTTGAGCAAAAATATGACCTTAGAACTTAGATGATATTAAATCTTTACATTTTTATCCTGTTTTCTATTGCAACTGCTCTACACTCTCATGATTATTATTATTATTAGATTGTTCAAGTGTCTGACTGCATTGATCCTGAGAGTGAGACTGCATTCCAACAGATGGATGCATTAAGACTCCAATTTCAGCACCGGAGAGCCCAACTGTTCCATTGTGTACCATGTGCAATAATATGTGGTGATCTTTTCACCGAGTGAGAGAGAGAGAGAGAGAGAGAGAAAGAGAGAGAGAGAGAGAGAGAGAGAGAGAGAGAGAAAGACCTTTGCACAAATGGTTCATTTGACCGGGTTCACCACATTACTTGTTTTGATTTTACGCTCATTTAAGCATTTTGTTTTTATTTTACGCTCCTTTTAGCATTGCAAAGTAATTTTTTAGGCAAGCTACTTTGACCCTGCTATCAGGGCCAAGCTAGGCTGAGAGGGACACAACATCCCAGCAGAGAGGAGATACTTGTCTTTCAAAAGGATCAAACACTCCTGTCCTCTGCATGTTAAGCGAAGAGCCTTACAATCATACCATGGGCGCCGACCTGAACAGGTTCAGATCATTCATACGGTGACTGGCTGGGTTTGGTGTAGCGCTCCTTGCAACATTATGATGTCATTTAAACTGGACACCTCTTGTTTTACTGTAGGTGCACAGCTCTTATATAGCAAGAGTCAGACCCATTAAAATTATCCTTGAATTAAACAATGACCTTTATGTTCCAAGACGTGATATAGTTAGCAAAAAGTGTCTCATCCCACTACCCATCCACCCCCTGAACCCACATGGAGAAGAAATGCGAAAAATTGTGCCATGTCAGTATCATCTTGTACTTTTTACCTGAATAAAACTATACATCCAACTGAAATTCAGACTTTTTTTGTTGTCACATATTATGCAATGCAATAGTTTGAAGCATACATTTGTTGGGTGTCTATTTTTAATCTTCAGTTGATTGTTGCACTGGGTGAAAGTGAGTGAGAAGCTATTTATTTATAGCAGTGCAAGCTTCTTTTGCTGTTTTAGCCTTTCATGGCTGAAGGCTTACTTTTGTTTTATAACTTGCAACAAGCACAAAGATACCAAGTGCTGGTATTTTAAAATCTGCCATTGAAATGGGAAGGATACTGTGTTTGGAATGTTTACAGCAATTTGAAGCTGGCCAAACTTCACTTGATGAAAATGTAAAAAGCACTGGGGATGGTCAACACTCATTGACCTCTCTACTTTGTACTTTGTTTGGATGTAAAATCTCTTTCAACTCTACAATGAGGTTATACATGTATCAACAACACTTGTCTCTTTGAAAAGTTGTCATGCTGCCACACATAGAACATAAGGTGCAACACAACGCAAAGGTCTGACCCAAGTCACAGTATGCACACATCTAGCTGATCAAGTCTTAGCACTGTTCTCAAAATGCAAGGTGAAACAGCTGCCAAAATTCCAGCGTTTTCTTCTTATAACTCATCCCAAACATGAGTAGAACCCACGACGAGCGACTAATATAGAAACTGACTGAATTCACCCCACGAGGAAGAAAACTGCATTGAGAAACTTAGACATTCTGCAGGAAGACCCAGTTTATTTCATGTTGTGACAGGGGTTCGATCCCTTTGTTTGACAAGCGTTTCTATCTCTCTGCATTGTTGTGTCCCTCTCAGTTTGGCCTGGCAGGCAGAGTTGAAATAGCCCGCCTCTAAAACAACCTTACACTTACAGTGTTACATGGGGTGTAAAACCAAAACCAATCAGCAAAAACCATGTACACAACCTTACAGTGTTACTAGGGGTGTAAAACCAAACCAATCAGCACAATCGGATGTGCACAACCTTACAGTGTTACCAGGGGTGTAAAACCCAACAAACCAGCAAAAACCAGATGTGTGTAACCTTACAGTGTTACCAGGGGTGTAAAACCCAACAAATCAGCAAAAACCAGATGTGTGTAACCTTACAGAGTTACCAGGGGTGTAAAACCAAACCCAAACCAATCACCAAAATTGGCATGTGCACAGATAAAATTGCCTTTTATCCTTCCCGATGCAAGGTGCATGAGACACAGATGATATGGAGAGGATTCTAAAACATGCCAATATCAGGGTCCCCACTGGGTCGGGAATTTTGTGATGGGTCGTGAAGTCGGGGAAAACAAAATGTCTTAAAATTTGAATAATGTAATCAACTGATGGCAAAGAAATTGGAGTGTCAAAGGTATAATAAGTGTTTTATTGTAATAGTAATATTATAGATTTTCTTTTTTGCAAGTCATAATCACTTATTCAATTATGGAAATATGCCAAATTTTACATGTGACTTGAATATGTTTCACATCTAGCTTTTTATGACCCGTTTTTTACGCACGGCAGTTTTATTTTCTTCGCAAATAGGGTCTTGAAAAATTTCAGGGTTTAGGTGGGGACCCTGCAATATTGAGGAAAAAATTCAGTAATCCTGCCTATATGAATAAAGCCATAATATCAGTGTAATTCTCCAAACATGTAAATCAACCCATTTTTTATTGTGGACGCATGTTTGGAGAACTACACCAGCAATGTGTTAATATCAAGCAAAATCCAAAGGAACACAAAGACGTATTTCTGACACTGTAAGACTTTATTGTAATGGCCCAATACTTAAGGCCATTACGTGGTTGTAAACTGGCTTTATTTGGACATTGCAAAATGTGTATGACTGTGAATGCAGGAAAACATGAGCAGCCAGCACTACTCTAACTTCAAATTGACATTTTATCTTTGCTTGCGGTTGCATTGCACGAATTGCCATACATTGGCATGGAAGCTTCAAGAAAGTTGTAAAGAGACATTGATCATGAAATTAAGAAAGTTTATACTTGAAAATAAATAAAAAGATCCTCTATTTAAACTCAGATTCCTAATTTCAGCAGTGCACCAAGAAATCTTATAAGTGGAAAGTTGTTGAAGGAAAACTTAAAGAAACAAAGACCAATGTAAGAAATCCCACTTCTAAAAAAAACCCACTTAAAGCTTTATTCTTCTGTGCTTTCAAAGGTTCCATTTGAGGTAACACTATCTAAATGCAAAAACATAATAACAACCAAAGACTGCATCTTATTAGGCACACATAGCTGCCAAACATGACACATTTTCTAGTCATGCTCAAAACTGGTAAGAATAGGCAAAGACAATAATTAATTATTTCGATAATTGCAACATGACAAACTGTCTGACTAGCAAAATACTGCCCTCTTTGGGTGGCCTAGAGGTGCTGGTCAAGAAAGCAAGACCAGAGGGCAACAAAGAGATGATGTTGAACCGGCTTAGCGCAGGTTTTGTCCTTAAAAAAACAACAACTGTCATGCACGAAGAATTAATGGTTGCTATTGCCCACCTCAGTTACGAAATGTTGAATCAATGGTTATCACAACGTGTCTGATATTTTCCGCACAAAAATTTCATATAAATAATAGAGATCTATCATATTAAATTTTTTTTAAATCTGAAAACTCTTTGAGAACATTTAATCAAAGTAAAAAGCCACAGCTTTACTTCGGTTTGCTGTCACTGCAGAGAACAGGTATACCTTATATAAGTGTAAAGCTAGTCAATTTGAATGAGATGACCATCAGCTGTCATGGTAGTTATTTTATTTCAGTAGTGCCCATCCTCTTTATTGTTTAAACAGGGCAAGTCACTGTGATCCCATTTCACCATTCTCTATTGATACGCATGCTATAAATAAATTAGTCAACAATATATATATTTAAAAAAATCCCTTAAACTTTATCAGCTAACCAGATTCCATTTCTATGGAAGCGAAAAATTCTCTACACTTTTGAGTTTCAGTTCTTTTTCTACGTAAAAGTTTTTTGCTACGTAAAATAACAATATTCAACAAGACAGGGAGGCAAAAAGAATTTACAAGTAATCTACACGGGAAGAAAAGAATTACTGAGGTAACAACAGATATCCACGTCCAACAAGAATGAGATAGGGTCACATTTATCAACCAGGTCAAATTTATTATTAAGTAATACAATAGGACATCAGTAAAACACTGACAGGAAAACGAAAGTACATCTGTTCTCAATCATATATTGCATTGACTTATTTGACAACATAAAAAACATTTTTGTCGCACCATGCCCACAGAGTCGACATATAACTTTGAGCTTCAGAAAGACTCCATGTCAATGTGGCTTGCAAAGATTCTTTAGAAAGTGCCCCTCTGAAGAAAAAGAAAGATAAAAATAAAACATATTATTACAATTACAGTGTATTAGCAACAACATTTCTTTAAGCTTTAAAATGACAATCTATAAAAAACATATACTTCTAACAAGTCAGTTGTTAAGTTATTCAGAATGCTTAGCTACCATGTAAAATGAAAGCGATGGGGCAGGAAAGGAAAACACTCGGAGGCTGTCTGATCCAACCAACCTTCTCTTAGAGCTTATAATTTGCTTTCAATAAAATAAAGACTATACATCTTGAATGATACTATTCCCAATCACTTCTAAAAGTAGCTATTATGTATATACTTTCATTTCGATATGGTGTAAACAAAATAGACATTTTTGTATCAATAATAAAAAAAGACCCATTCAAACTTCAGTAAAAGAAGACTCATCACATTCAAATAAAATAGAAATGCCAAAAAAACAGAAATCTAATAGCTATTTCTAATTTTGACCTCTTTCACTCTTTAAGATTTATATACCAAGTACTTACGTAAAAACATGCTCTGTGAGCAAGTGCTGCAAATCTGCAGCCAGATGCAATGAGTGTTTCCATAACCAGAGCGTGTAGTCTTTCAAGAATTCCCACGAGAGCCATAACACTTCTTGACACCACGCCCATGTCTCTGGTGACAGTTCGTACACCTGGGGGGAAATTAAGGAAATAACAATATCATGATTGAGCAATATGAAAGGGTCAAGCTGATGAGCTTTCTTTTTAAAAAATGTACTTAATTTTTCACGTGTACATTCAGTTTACAGGTCAAAGGGTAGACCAGTCAAAAATATATTCAACATCATATATGCCTTTCTCAACCTGGCCCACGTATAGGCCACAAACACCCTACACTTTTCCTTATCCTGGGCAAGCTTTTAGACAATATGTTGTTTGTATTTCTGCAACTATTTACAAATTCTATGGGCTGTCTCAATGCCAACAGGTGAAAAGGGAGCGCATACCTATTGCAGCCCTAAGGCAGTGGATGTGACTCATAACTTACGGATATGGTGATGTACACAAAAACTGGAATTCCTAAAGTACATACATCACCACTATTTAGCACAGAAAAGAAGAGGGAAAAAAGAAACATTATGAATTATACAATTTACCCAAAGATAGAAATCCCATGCTTTCTGTCCAGCCCAAGCCCTGTGAGGCCTCGACGCCAGTTCCGCTTCAATAACAAAGTCCTTGATGGTCACCCAGCACAGTGCCAGGAACGGTCCCACTGTTTCACACAGGTACGCATAGTACGCTGGACAATTTACCTTCACCCAGCTGAGGAGGTAGTGGATATATAAACAGTAGGTTGTTACAAATCAAATGATGAAAAAATTATTCTATCTGAATCATATTTCTAAGACTTGCATAGTAATCCGCTGCATTAATTTGGGATCCACCATGTTCTCAAACATGTCTAAAAGTTTGTAAAATATTTTTGGCGCAATACCTATGTTGAGCATTTTTTGTTGTCATGAACATAATTTTTGTCATGTTTTTGAAAGCTATGGATTGTAACAACAAATATAGTAACCAGATGAGTAAAAACCAAGTGAACTTACTGAAAACTAGCTCACGTTCTTGCCTATCAAAAGGGCCAACTGGCACGATGGTTAGGCTCTTCGCCTGTAATGCGAAAGACCCGAGTTCAATCCCAAGCGCAGAAAATCTGGGCTTTTTCTTCTGGGACTCTTTCCCTCTCAGCCTGGGTTTCCCTGACAGGCAGGGTCGAAGAAGCCTGTCTCTTAAATAACCTTTCAGTTGTTGCAGGGTACGTAAAACTGGTAGCCAAACCAAAAGTGCTGAATTTCCGATAAATGAAATTAACACTTATCTCCTACGTATTACACACAAGACCCATCCAGCATGATAATAATGCGGATTTCAATTCTTCTTGGTTGATATATCAAACAAATAATATTGCCACACATCATGCCTTCTAGTTTGAAGTTTCTGCAATAGAACACTCCAGCCTCACTACTACTGAGGTCCTGCAGGAAGCCAAAAATTGACACTGTATTTTTTCTAGCACACCATGAACAAATTTCAAGTTCAGGAACAAAGCAACAATTTTTTTACCAACTATAATAAAATTTGGAAACCCATGCATTTCTGAAATGGTCAAAAGTGACAAATAAAACATTTTAAGGATAAAAGGATCTAAGATGGAAAATACAGTTGAACCTGCTCAAGCAACCACCGACCACCTGTTTATGACGACCATCTGCACAACTGACCACATTCCATCGGCTCCCAATTACATTTCTCCCATTTAGCATCCCACTCTAAGACAACCACCTGTCTGAAACGACCACTTTCATCTTGACACTAGGTGGTTGTCTAAGATGGTTTGACTGCACCAGGAAGAGGGCAACTTACTTGATTACAAGAGTCATGAAAAAGTGGATACGACCCCAAGCTTGGTCTGCAAGAGCCAGTATTCCATAGTGCTCAAGGAATCTCATTGTTCTTGAAGCTGTGGGATGAAGAAAGAACAAATGTGCTAGTGGAAACGACAAACAATCAAGATACAATAAATCTGTTTCAAATACTGTCATATCTATCTCTTTGTTATGTACAATTGCATGTTGTTGTTTTTTCTGAATTCTAGGCTACTCTTTTCATTTGCTCATACAAACAAAAAGTATCGCCAATAGTTCAATCCTTTACTCGATTTTATGCTAGAAAAACTCAGGGTTATTTTTATTGCAGTGCATTTAGATGCAGATCTGCCCCCTCTTTTCCGGGTTATTTCACTGTTGTTACTATTTTTCTAGAGAAAGGGACAGGTCTATACAACAAGCCACTAATATTACAGATATGAGAGGAGGGGAAAAATATCCAACCTTTCTTCTAGTTTACGATTATGGGACAAAAAACAAGATTACGACTAAAAATTCTATGAAACTTAAATAGCAAACTTGTGAAGTGAATTAAAAAACCTGAACTCCATCCCAATTGTCCCTACAAATTGTGGTCTTCCAAATTTGTTTGATACATCTATTTTCATTTTTGAAGCATCAGAAAATATGCATTAATGCACTAAATCTTTACAAAGATAATCTACAGAGTTCCACTCACAGCGCAAGCTTGGGCTGGACATTACGTCATACACCACAATGGAGGCAACCACTGAGACTAGGAAGAAAATAAGTAGACCCCATGGGAAGCTTGTGCTTGTCATCTTTGCCACAAGTTCCTGAGGAAAGAAAGTCAAACAAATTGTGAGGTTGAAATAGAGCAAAATTACCACTCTCTTTCTGAGATGAAGTACAAACCTAATACAAAATAATTGCCAAGAAACTAATTAAACCAACTATATTGAACCTTAGTCATTGATTTTTTTATAGAGAAAACAAGAAATAACATGCACAAATTTTGCAGTGAAATTCCTTCACAATTTAAATGTTATCCTTTCTTGTATGATATTGAGCCTTCTAAAAGTAGAGATCAAGACTGCAAAAAAGACTGCTATTTTTATGTATGTGAGGTGCAGTAGAAGCATTGTTTTGAATAAGTGGCACTGTGGTGTAATTGTTAGGCTCTCCACCTATCATGCGGAAGATCCGAGTTCGATTCTGGATGCAGATGAGCTGCGGTTTTTTTCTGCTGGGATTTTTTCCCTCTCAGCCCGGGTTGGCCCTGACAGGTAGGGTTGAAGTCGCTTGTCTCTTAAATGATCATACAGTGTTGCAGGAGATGTAAAACTGGTAACCAAACCTGTTCTGAATCTACACAGCCCTCACCTTAATGGCAGCTTGGCACAGTGGGAGACCGTCTCGACTCCCACGTCCCTGAGTTTCCATTTCCTCATTTGTCACTGAGAAAGATCTGATGGTCTCTCTCAGCAGTTTCTTATCAAACTGGGAAGACAGCTTTGACCAGTTGTGGTTAATGTACTCCAAGAGAAGTCTGCAAAGAATGTTACATGTTACTGAATTAGAAGAGGAACAAACGACACCATGTATAGCTTAATTAGAAAAAACAGCACACTGGTCTAAGACAAGTGTTCATGATAAGTAAAAAATCAATTGTCACTGGACGTAAACAAACAATACTAATCAGGTGCCCAACAAATTTCTTTCACGTTTTAATAGAATAGATTGCGTAAACACAGTCAGTTTGAACATTGTGATGCTACTTGCTATTTTTTTAATATAATCTTTGTAAAGATAAACTCTCGAGTTTACCTGACCAAGCATTAGTATTAAAATAATTAAGTTTTCTGGCTACCAAATGTTGAAATATTTACCAGTGTCAGAGGTGTAATAGTTAGACTCTTTACCTATCGCGCAGACGATGGAAGTTTGAGGCCCATATATTTTAATCTAGTATCTCCGTCTCTCCGCTGGGATGTAATAGTCCTTTCAGCCTAGGTTGGCCCAAACAGGCAGGGTCAAAGCAGCCCGCCTCTAAATGAACTAGCATAAAATCAAAACCAACAAATATCTATTTTCACCCAATTTCAGGGTTAGGGCTTTAACTTTGACAATATGTGATACAGTCAAATGTGGCAAGTGATTTCATTTGTTAAGAACTGGTGGCCACACATAATATTGAAAGATCCTGCCTGTCAGTGCAAAGCCTTGACTCACCCAGAAGCAGTGAGATGCTTCGTGTACAGCTGGCACCAGACACTGTATGACTGTTGGTCAGTGGTCAAGCATTTCACCAAACAGCCGAGGAGCTGCAAAACAACAATAAGTAGGAAGAGAAATTTATCAGGCTTAATCATGTATATTCGACCAACAGAACTATAGTCTCTGAGGGAACAATTTTCCTGACATTCATAATTACCAATAATTTACAATCCTTGCACGTACCCCTAATCCTGGGCAGCTCAACTATTGATGTACCCTTTGGTGACAATGAAATTCCCAAAGGATAGCTTAGTTTGTGATGGGGGGG
>JAUKPP010277360.1:0-10857 GCA_032273245.1 Phyllaplysia taylori | reverse complement strand
GTCAACTTAAGCGGCTCTATTTTACAACAAAATATAAAGCACGGGGGAGGTTCTGTGAAAAAACATCTACTTATCCCAAAAATCTACTTAAACGACGTCGACTTATGTGGAGTCGACTGTATAATCTAAATACGTGTATACTATACATGTGTGGACATTGCATATAAAAACAGGACTGTACCTCCGTGAACCGACTTCCAGGTAATAAAGAGGAGTCAAGCACAAACAAAATGATGACACCATGAGTGACTTTCTGAGCATTTTATTGAACGATTTTGGTGATCTTAACAAAACTTTATGAATCCAATAGTTTTTTTTTAGCATACTCCAAATGAATACAGTAGGCCTGCTGTGAGCCTACAAACAATTTCATAACAAAACTGAATAAATAAGTAATGTTACATTTGTATTACAGCAAAGTTATGTCATTTATAGCTTTTAACTTCCCTAAAAACTGTCTACCTACTACAAAAAAATTAAATGTTTCTTTTGGTGAAAGACAAAAGTGTTGAATCCAGAGATTTAATGAGTCTGTTGAGGACGTGCAATTTCACAAATACATAATATCAGTGAACATTGAGTTGTGCAAAGCAACTGGCAGAGGTCTCATTTTATCTTCATCAAGTTTCAAGACCGCAAGACACGAGAAAATTAGTGACCACTCTGGTCCAATTTTAGCCAGACTGAAAACCTCGTATCCATATAATGAAAATGAATGAAATTGTCCATACCAACCAAGGTTGATAAAGGCAACTAGAAACCCTTTGCCTTTATTAATTAACCTCATCACAAAATGTGAAGGACTAGGAACAAGAAATTGTTTAAAAATGTAAAAAAAAATTGTGTATTGCGAGGCTTCACCACTCCACCATCATTATATCATTCAAACGGCATAAAAGTATCTTGCTTGTCAAATAAGGAGCTGAGATTCAATTGTATTAAGCAATGATGGTAGGCATGCCGCCGCATGCTCATAGCCAATCACCAGTATTTCTGTGATTTGACATAAGGCCAATAGATTCCCCTTTGGGTGAATTAGAAATATATCATGGTTTAGAAAACATTCCCAATATTTTTTGTCTTGACGGAGTTTTTAAAAATCCCCAACGTAAATCCTGAAGATACGCTCATCTGTGACACCAACAAGAACTGAAGAAACGGCTGGAAACAAGCTCTATAGATAAAGAAAACCTGGGGACGCCTCTCCTCTCTACAACAATGTTGCCAGACATTAAGAGTCTAAAAGTTCCCTGCTTATTCATTGTCAAAACATCCAGATATGTTAACACAGATTCACTGTCATTCAGATTCTGCAATAAAACAACAGGACATATATATTTGAACCCCAGTGATGACTTTGTAGAGCTCTACCTCCACTACCACATTGCTACTTCCTCTAGAGATCTCAAATGAACTGGGTGTGAGACACATAGAGAATAAGAATAATAAAAAGAGGATGACCATGACAAAGTACAAAAAAACTTGTGTTCTCTACATCTGTTTTAATAAAAATATCAAAGTGGTATATGTATTAGTGATAGTAAATGTTGAAATAACAAAGATCCCCATCAATGCAATAGTACTGTGGTTGATATCTTCCATCTACTTTTCAACAAAACTATGGAAGGTCTCTTTCTCATCATGGCCCTGTCACTTACCCCCCCTTTCTGTAATGTTGGATCTTGACAGAGACTGTTAATTGGAACGCACTATGTCTGAACTACAGTAAACAAAAAATTTAATGATGCAGTTTTTTTTTCAAAATACAATAAGGTGACACCATTACTGCATGAATTTCTTGTTTTCCCTTGCAGCGTAGAGATTTCAGTTCCCCCCCCCAACAATTATGAATACATGACATTTTAACATGTAAAAAAGATAAGCAAACTAAAACAAAGGGCAATTACAGTAGAACATAGCTATAGTGGGACTTTTAGTTTTTATCCTGTTATAGGAATGCAAAGGGGAATTGGTGAAAATTTTCTAAAATCCACATGATTACCTCCTGTGCAGAGGAAGACGCCGTCATTTCAGTCACTACCAACAACATAAAAGCAAAACGTGTGAGTCCGAAATTCATAATCAAGAAGGTGAGGCAGAGAGTTGGGGTATTTTACTATGACGTGAATGGTAGCTATATTTAGTGCTCTTGATGCCAATCCCCTGCCCACAGTAATTGGATTATACATGTATTTGATTTTTGCCTCCCGCTGTATCCAAGTTCGGGCCTTTCCTTGCCCCATTAAACCCGAGCACAAGTAACTGAGTGTAGATAGGAAAATAGGGGGGATTCCGGTATAGTGCCCCTAGTCATGTTCTACTGTACAAACATATTCAGAAAATTGAACAATGCAATGTCATCAATTTCAGATATTATATATATGTACATCATTCACATACTGAAAAAAGGTTTTGTTGGAAAAAGAAATATTTTAATCACAATATTTTTCATGATAATTTTGTGATCCTCGGAGAAATTGCAGAACGTAAGCAAAATCAAAGGACATCTACATACAATTCCCTTTCTCAGAAACATTACTTGTACTGCAGTTCATATAACTGGGCATGGAGCATCTGCAAAATAATTATGGCACTCATTCTGATTTTCCAAGTTCGTTGCTTCTAGAGGAATACATACTATGCTTTGAGAAAATGTCGAGTTGTGTCACATCTTATGTCAATATTATCCTGGGCACTTTTAATACTTTCTTTGATGAAATACTAACGCAATAATTGCAATCAAAACTGTTACATGACCTGCTCCCGAGTGACTTAACTATTAGCTGCCTCAAAGACAAAAGCCAAAACCCATTACACTCCATGAGCAGCTGTTAATGAATCGCAAAATTTTCTTTATACTTGCTGGAGTCATACTCATTAGCCCCATCCATAGCTTCTTGTTCCATCATAACACTGAAATATTAGCACCAAAACTAAAAATGTACCCCTGGGTATGTCTACATACGTACATTAAAGTTAAAGTAAGTCCAACAAGCACACTGTTTTATTTCAGTCCTAAATAATCTTTAAAAAAATATGTCAGTTTCCAAGTAATCTAAAATTCCAGGTGTAGCATTGATATGTGACCGAATTTTTCACTTTGACTTTGAAAATTTATGAAATATGAAGCCTTGAGAGAGATCATCGTCGCTGAAAACATGAATGTGATCGTTAAATATTTCAGGAAAGCCAAAGCAATAGGATGTTGCATGTATGTAACATCAATGTACGATGTAATCAGGAAACAGTTTTCAGTACAAGTGGGCCCATCCTTGCGAGTGACAGATTTATATATGGAACTGCCACAAATGAATGTCCCTGCAATACAGGAATTAGAACCCCACAACACATGCTCCAAGACTGCCCAACCTTCAGAGCTTTACGATGCCAATACTGGTCTGAAGGAACCGACATGAGACAGAAGCTGTGGGGCTCCCAAAAAGACCTGGAGCTAACAACAGCCTACATCAGGGCGCCTGAGCTAGACATCTAAGCGCATGATCAGTTATAATATAATATTGGAACGCTGAAAAAGAAAAAGAACGAACTGCACTATGCAAACTGCAAAAGAATAAAGATTTAAATGAATCCATTGTTATTGGAAGTAGGAAGAGATACATTAATTCATTGAGATTTGACAGAAAATTCATTTTGTATCTATTATGCATTTTGATACAGTTGAGGCTTTATCATAGTACATGTTATCACATGTTCCAGTTTAGGAATAAAGTTCCTGACCTCTGTGATAAGACACTTCCTTGATGTGCCAAAACAATCACAAGCAAGGCCATTGAATGAACAATAAATACATTGTAACATCTTATACACATATATAAATATGCACACATATGTATCAATATTTTCTGAGTATAATATGTAATATTGGGTTGGCCGACAACATTGCAAGCAACATGAGTCTTCCTGCAGTTAGTCTTAAAGGATTATAACTTTTTTTACTTTACAACAAGATGGACCAACCATGAATATTTTGAGAAAACGTGAGAAGTGTACCATATCACTTACACTTATGATAATCTTTTGGTTAATACAACTTTATTATGTGTCCTCTCATTAAAGATCTCAATACAAAATGTTTTTTAAACTGGTGTGCAGATTCACAGAAAGCACCTAATACAATAAGCCAATACTTTCCTTTTGAATTCATTATATAGATTATGGAAAACAACAAAAACCAAAGTATGATCACAAAGTCACACCAGAAAGAGGCTGAACAGCATGAACTTCCATAGTCATTCAGCACATCTTGGAGCTCCTAAAGATTTGGGCTGCTTCAATAAGGCCACATTTCGAGGCACCATAGGTCTTCAGACAAAACAATCCTGAAACTTTTTGGGGTTTGATTTAACGGAGACAAAAGAATTTTGTCTAAATAAGATATTCAACGACGTTTTGAAAGGATTAGACAAAACTTGCCAGCAATTAAAAGTAGATGTTTCCAAATTTCTTGATCAACGAACTGTCCTTGTCTAAATTTCATTTAATTACTTCATCCATTCACTATGACTTGAAGGCCTCAAGATTTTTAGTTAAAAAAGAATGAAAAAAGCAGACACATTCTGTTCTTGAGAAGCTTCATTTGATTGTTTCATATCTTGGGTGCTGTTTATTATAATTTATGAGTTTTTTTCCTCATAACTTCAAATTTTATTTTAAAAATTCACAGCAAGTGAAATTTATAGTGAGTTGCAAATAAAGGGAACCAGTTAGGTTAAATATGAGATCTGAAAGAGGTAACACTGAAAAGAATTTAATATTCTATTTCCTGAATTTTAGAAATGCATTACTAGTGCAGAGTGTTTTTTAGACCATCCTTTTCCACCACCATCACATCCATATTAGAAGACCTTGAAATAGCAAGCCAATGCAATACTTATAAGGGAGATTCCTCAACAAATATGATGCTTGCAGGTCAAGTCATAAAACCATCAAGCCTTGAAAATCATTGTGAACCATAAACAAAACAGTTGGAAGCATTGTCCGTGTGATAGCTCTGCTGTATCACAGTTCCATTACAGATGGCCAGAGTAAGCCAATCTATGTCTGTAAATAACTCTGTCTGCCGACATTTGTGGAAAGGAGTAAAAAGTTAACAAATTGCGCACAAGTTAAAGACACACAGCAAGCATAGGAAGAGGGCCAAAAATATGGTAGAATGTCTAATCATATTCACTCTTGGTTAATGGTAATATTTGTAGAGACCAATATAAAAAAAAAATCAGCCTTTTTCAACTACAGTCGAGCACGGATAGCTCGAACATGTTGGGGATTGACAAATGTGTTCCACACATCCATAATTCGAGCAATCCATAATTATATAATCTAAGAGCGGGTATTGGGAAATTAGCTATGCTGCTAAAAAACGCCAGCAAAAATACAATTATTTTTTTGTTACTTGGACCATTAAAGTCCGGCCAAAATGTTTCCATCTCTGTTGATTTATAGCCTAGTGCGCAGGCGCAGGCGCTGTTTTTCGAGGCGGGCATCTGGTTTCATTCATTTTCTTTCGCTCCTTTCTTCACAACAGTCTAAGACTATTCGGCGTCTCAATGAGAGGATTCTTCTTCTTCTTTCTTTCTCTCCTATCGTTTGCTTTCTCTCATTGACTCTCAGCTTAGATCAGACCTTTCTTTCTCCCTTTGCTTTTCTCCCTTTCTTTCTTTCTCTCGATCTTCTGGTGTTGTTTCAAAGTTGAAATTGTAGCCCTGCATTTTTCTTTTCCCAGTGCTGGTATGGTAGTCGATGAATCAAGAGTCCAGTTTCTTCTTCTCCTTCTTCTCTTCTCTCTCTCTCTCTCTCCCAGTCCCAGCGTGAGAAAAGTTTATAATACTATACGGCTATCACTCCCCTCACATCTTCTTTATCTGTCTCGGTTTCTTTTAAAAATTCCTACATCATACGCTAAAACACAAATGTCACACTATCGTCTGTCTTTAACCAATTCCCAGCCCTTGCACCCCCCTCCCACATGGCTAGTAGTAGAGCCAATAGAGTCAGGAAAGCTCTAGCGCCTTACACACACAACGCCTAGATCCACAGGTAATGTGTAGTAGTGATGCCTTTCGACACGCGTGGTGGGTTCTCAACCACCCCGCTTGTCTTTATTTTCCCTTTGTGCTCACGCGGCAATCGAAGTTCGAGCCGATAAGGGCAGATTTGATCAGGCTGATCGAGGTGAAGTGTTCAAGACATCCATAAGGGTGTTCGAGAATGCCATCTTGCTAATACAAAGAAAGTATAGCAGCCCATCCAGGGAATGACATGCTGTTCGAGCAATCAGTAAATTCGAGTACGGAGGGTTCGACTAATCTGTGCTCGACTGTACTTGCATGAAAAAAATTTCAGACTACATGGGCCTTCAAAAAACACTCATTGACTTCACTTAATCATTTTAACAAAAGTGGTGAGAGTCACAGAAAAAAGACAAACATGTTCAGTGAAGGTAATAGTAATATAGCATTATCAAACACAAAGCAACTGAGCTATATAACAAAAAGAGAATACATAATATACAAAGTATGAATAAAATACATTATCTTTTCACAACAGTGATTATTTTTTAAAAATCAAGCAAATTCAAGAAAAAAGTGCAAAAGAGCAAACAGAAATTTTTATTCACATAACTTGAAATGAAACTAGCTGCATTCAGATGGCTCTGTTTATTCTAGAATTCAGCTGTGGTAAGAAAATGACTTTTCCTTGTATAAAAAGAACTTCCACAGATCTTTGAAGATAGCTTGATGTGCTCTAAAATCTAGAGAATTTGTATGTAAAGTTAGTGTGTGCCTTGCAGATTCTTTCACTGTATTTTCTTTATCTTGTAAGACTTTACAAGTACAGTAGCTTCTACATAAAATCCCAGTGCTTAAGAGCAAAGAACCCGCAGGATCTTAAACAAACAGGGCCTGGGGTGAAGAGGATCCTAGCCGATTCATCAAAGGAAAGAATTCACTTTGACTCATTGGCAAGACAAAGCAAATACTCCACCCCTGTGCTTTACGTGATCGGCAGTACATGCCGTGTACAATGATAGAAAATTTTCACTGCTTCGTTGATCAGTGCGCACATCCAAGTTTTTACCCAGAAAACAACTTTGTATGAAATTCGGGACCATAACCACATGAAGTCCCTCAGGATCTCAGGGGTGAATTTTGAATAGTTGAGATTGTGCTTTCTTAAAATAGTGGGATATTTAGCAAACCCAGTCCTTAAGCAGTGGGTTCTTATGTGTAGACTTCTGTATCGTAATTGAGTCATATTTGGAGACCTTTGAGTTTTCAAAGCATGGCTGTCCAGAATAGCAAAGTATATATTACTAAGAGAAGAGAGCATTGCAGTTCCGTAAACTGAAAAATTAGCTTAGCCAGCAGGTGTTAAATTGAACTCAAACAATGTAACACATACTTTTAAAAATCAAGGCGTTTGAAGCAAAATATGGACATTGGCAATCCCAAATGATCAACGTTCATTTTGATATCTTCATACTTAATGTCAAAGAAAATAAATTACAGGTTCTGCTATATATTCAAGAATTACAACCCTTTGTGGTAGCCCTGTACATTCAGGTAGGAAAGGTAACAAACACGGAATGTCTTACTTCAAACCTCAGAGAGGCAAACGGGAACATGAGGTGAATACAAATGTACTTCAATCCCGTCCTTAAAGAATCAGTCCTTGTGCACTATGGTCTGTGACGTAATGACAGAGAAAATTTGTTTTAAAAACCCTGCAAAACAAGAAGGACTTTTAAAACGACCAATTCACAAACAAGTATCTTTGTTCAGCACCTAGTTGAGTAGTACATGTAACACAAAGAAGGGTGAAGAAAATATCTGAAATCAAGTCATCACAACTGGTAACATTTTCTTTGACTTCATGAGAAAAAGATTGATGGCAACTTCAAGCCAAAAAACAGTATCACAGTCACATACATTTCAAACTCTTCTTCAGTCCAGATCATCATCGTCGTCAGGTAAAAAAAAAAGGATTCCGCACAACGGCAGCAGCAGCAGCAGCGAGAGTTCAGCATGATTCTGCATTGTCAGCTGTTCCACCACCTGTCACCATCACTAGATGACTGCCCCCTGGGGGAGAAAGAGAAAAAGTTACATTTGTTCTTCATCAGCTCAAAGACTCATTATATTCAAGAGAAAAATAAACTTTACATTTTTAAGGATGTAATTTCCGGTAATTCAACAATTAAGACAAAATAAGTCTAAAATGATTTTAAAAGCAAATTGAATGCTCTACCATGTACCAAAATAGAAAAAAGACATCCGTGTATATAGGAGCCATTTGATGACAATTATATAAAAACAACAAAGTTAAACATTCATGCATAAAAAGGCTTTACTGAGTATACATTAATAAAAATGAGATAATAGTCAACCTTTGTTTGAATTTGATGTGATGTGCAGTGTTCATTGGCACAATAAGTTTATGTCTAGAAGACAAGCTGAGAATTAGATGACATAAAGTCATAATAAAAGACAAACTAATATGAAATTAAATATATATATATTGATTACTGATCCAGTGGGGAACTTTTGAATTGATAAACCACAACATGGTGTGTAGGTTGAGAATCAGCATACATACAATATATCTTTAAATACAAGGATTCACATAAACCCATTGAATGTTCACCTCACTTATACACACGCATGTACAATATGGTATGTCCACAAGAATATAAGTGTAAAAGCAGCTGTCTCTCTGTTTTGTCTTCTCAACTTTCAATATAGATAACTCTGTGCTCATCGTCACTCTCAGCCTTCCCCACCCCTCTCACTCTCTTTCTCTTGACCTCAACACAAAATACAAAATACAAAATCAGACATACGTTATCAAATAAGAACAGATCACACCCACACACACACACACATAGGCCTACATACATTTTGAATAATACTTGCACACACAAAGGACACTAACAGCTTTCCAACTTTAGCTGATGAAATGTGTATATAACAATTAGGAACATGCTTTCCTGTATAAAGGCTATTCTCAGTCAGCTCCTTTGCTTTGTCAAGGGAAGAGAATACTACAGTATGTACAAGAGGCTAAAAAAGCCAAAGAAGCCAGTGCTTTTATGAATAAATAACTCCAAACTAACTGGTTTGCATTCAAGACATACAATTGACATACTTAAACCTGTTTAAAAAACTAAAATCTGTGGAATTTAGTGAGTAAGGTCTGGGACCCATCAACATAACCATAAAGAAAGTCAGAATGAAGCAATTAACACACATTTAAGTAGGATACAGTACAGGAATAAGAAAGAAACAAAACCTAGTATCTGTGGCAGCTTCTGATGATCTGGACATGGTGAAGTGAACCAAATGTACACATCACACTCTGAACAAACCGCATGGAGGCTTTATGGGTTATGAACACGCACCAGTTGGTTTTGAAAAGTAGCAAGACGATGTAAATTTACCAAGAACACATTAAAATAAAGGCTGCCACCATAAGAGGTGTTTTGGAACGCAGAAGAAGAAGAATATGAGGTGTAATAGGTACAAACAAGCTGGGTAAGACTGAGTGAAAGACTTACTGCAATACCAGCAATATTACAGGAAAGTAATATATATACACGTAGTAAGGAAAAATGAACAGTCTACAAGAAAATGAAAAGATGCTCCAACTGGAAGAGGAAAAGATGAGTGAAACAAAATCCCACAGGAATAGATAGCATATATATATTTAGTATTGAGGTAAACATCATTCAGATGTGTTCAAATTTCAAGTCATTTGCACTGATTTGAAATTTTGGTGAAATGTCACAAAAACTGGACGGCAATTGAAATTTTGACCCGTATAATAAAACTATGTTCTGAAGGGAAGATGTAACTTTTCAATTTAAAGCACACTGTTTAAGTTTTACTTTTGTGACTAGTGTGGTGAGGGCGTACCTGTCTAATTTAAAGATTTAATAAAAACCCTCTCAGGGTGCTTAGGGATTTTTCTTTGAAAAATGCATATTTTTTAGGGACAAAGATTTCAGTTTTCAGAAAGTGGCAGGTCTGTTTTCACCTCTCCAGGTACTGGTAGTTGACAAATTATTCAGTTTCTAAAGCTTACACTCCTCCAGTAGTATGTTTTCAGATAGATATGGTAACCATGGGTGACAACAAAGACAATACCTTCATTTCTACAACGAGACTTACTATACTTTCACTGAGAGCAACTGATAAGAATAGAAATACAGAACACATTCTAAATCCAGAGCGAACCTTTTCCACAAAGATACACAAAATTTAAAACAAATTATGTTGCATTTGGCAAGACGTATCTTGTACAACAATTGTGATAAGAGTTCCTTCTTCTAAAGAACCATTTTAAAAAAGAAAATTCAGTGTCATCTTGGGTTTGGTCATGCTGCAACCTAAGGTGTAATCATAATTGAGTAGAATACTAAAGGACATGATGGACTCAGTTTCAATTTCCAATCCAAAAGTGACTACAAGCATACCTGAATCCAGCAAAGTGTCGTCACCTCCACTATTTCGTCCTCCAAAGTCAATGTTGAGATCTAGAGGAGCCTCATCATCATCATCCAGGAGAGCATCAGAGTCATCTTGGTTGGACAGTAGAGTGAAGTGGCGAGTTGCTCGGACCCGTCTGAGAATAGAATAGCATACAGCACATGATAGATTGTAAAGACAGCAAAAGGCCATATTTATTATGTTTGTAAAATTAATTATAATACAAGGAATTCACATATTTAGATAAAAAATCCCATCCAAACGTAAATGAAATCTATAATAATAATAATAATATAGAATATTTATACAGCGCACTATCCCCACAATGTAAGCCCTAGGCGCTTTACAGAGA